>APFE031362221.1:0-17342 GCA_000404065.3 Pinus taeda | reverse complement strand
TTAGGAAATGATTTAGGGTTATCATCTTCCTACCCCCCTTCTCCAAGCTCTCCATTAAGCAGGTGTTTTCACATTAGAAGATGCCAAAGCACAAACTCCTCATTTGAGAAGAAGAGTAGGTTGGAAATTGGCAAGTGTCCTCAGTTTTAAATGACAATAGCTAAGTGGGTGAATTTCATTAAACTTATACACTCTAATTTTATTAAGCTCAAGTAAGAGGTGGAAGATGAGAATTGTTGGTCTAAAAATTCCGGCACGAGTGACTTCACAAAAAAATAAGATTTGAATATTTTATAAAATCTCATTTCAGTTATGTCCCATAATGATGATCAAGTAGGATTTGAAAATTTTGCACTGCTCTAAATGGAAAAATAACTCTTGGGCTTGCATTGAATAAGAAACTTTTGACATGAGATAACATTCTTAAAATGGTTTGGATGGTCCTAATCATGCTCCTTATGAAAATCAAAGGAAGAACCAATGTCTCACTTACTCATCTCTTGTCCATATTCAGTGCAGGTTCTAAGTCTTGTTTAAGTTGATTTTAAGTAAAATTCTTGGTTGGATAAAGTTGGATTGGAAGAATGCATGAAATTTTGGCTTAGAGACAATTCAATTAGACAATTTGATGGATTTCCTTGTGTGTTTGTTAATAACATTTAGTGGGAGCACAACTCTTGTAGCTTCAAGGACGAGTTCATACATCCTAAGATTATTGCAAGTTTGTTCTAAAATAATGTATTAAGTTTAGAGTGGATCTAAAGAATAAAAATATTAGGTGTATGTTTATGTCTGAGTTGGTTTATGTCATCACTTGGGGTTATTCCATTGGCACTAGTCAAGGCCAACCCCCTATTTCATTGGTGCCAATTGCTAATAATTGTAATTAGGTTCAATCATCATAATGACCTAATTGTAATCATGACATTATATATTCTTTATAAAGAAAGAAAGTGAAATTATATTTATATTGGAGTATGGATTTCATACTCAATTTTGAGCCAAAAGCATGTTCTTCGTGCTTTTAGGTTTTCTAAGTCTTTTTAGGATAAAGAATATTATTGGCCATGTGTCATATTCCCATTTGGATTCATTGTAATAAAGAAGGATATTTGTTTTATCAAGAAAAATCCATTTTGTATCCCAAGACCAAGTCGGCCCAAGAGCAAGATCAAGTCGACCTAACGGATGGAAATTCGACCCCTAAAAGAGGCTATAAATACAAGTAGCTTGACCTCATTTGAGACACTCATCCAAATCAAGTTAGATCTATAATAGCGAAGGAGAAGAAGAGCTAGAAGGACAAAGGAAGGAAGGAAAAATCGAAGTTCCTTGGGCTAAATCTCTCTCTATCTCTATCTCTGCCCATGCCTAGGGTTTCTATGAAGCTACAATTGTAGGAGGTTGAAATTGCATGGCCGAAATTATAGGACGAAGTTGCAGCAGGTCAAAGTTTCGACGCTGCCTTCGAGAAGATTTTATCGGGGATTGATTTGGTGCTTGGTAGGGTTGTTGGCTTTGGTCTTTGGGTTTGGAAGTGTCTTTGTAAAAGATTCTAAATAATAACATAAGCATTTTCTCGACGCTTTCCCCTTAGAGGGGTTTTTCCCTGGCTTGGAGCCTATATCTTGTGTACTTTGTCTTGTTGTGATCTTCATTATTTTGATAATTTCTTGATGAAAAAATATCTAATAAAGTAATAAAAGGCCAACACATATCACAAGTAATTATCGAGTTAAGGAAAATCATATATAATACATAAGTCTCCTAATTTTCCAACATGGTATTAGAGCTCTGGTGCAATAAAGAGATTGAAGGCACATCTTAGTTGGCACTATGGCAAGGGTTATAAGGAAGGGTTTCAAGTTTCTCGGAAATATCGATACATCTATCAAAGATTGTCTATTGAAGATCATCTTCAAGATCACAAAGGAAGTGATATATGGAAGTTTATTCTCTACTTTATCTAACACTTTTAAGGACGAGAATGTATGGGTTATTGACACTGGTGCCTCCAAGCATATGATGAGAGAATGTAGTCGACTTCAAACCCTATTTAAGGTTAACTCATCTCATTCAATCGAACTTGGAGACAAGAAGAGATATCTAGTGAAAGAGACTGTATCTACTTTCTTGAAGCTCACTTCTGGTGGAAGTATTCACCTCAACAATATTCTATATGTTCCAGGTTTGAAGAAAAAAATACTTTCTATTTCTAGTCTAGAGAATAAGGGTGATAAAGTTTTTTTTGTTAATGGTAAGGTTTTGGTTTGGGATAAGGGCTCTAGTATTGATGATTCTAGGGTGATTAGGATTCATGAGGGGACATTATATAGAATTTTTACAACTCTATCTCATGCTATAGTCCACTTGGATGTGAGTCCTTCCAAACTATGGAATAGAAGGTATGGACACCTTCATTATAATATTTTTCCATCTCTAATTCAAATGGTCAATGGCATGCCCTAATTGAACAAAGAACATGAAGGGACGTATAAGGGTTGTGTTATAGGAAAGAACATGAAGAAGCAATTTGCAAGAATTGATACCATATATAAGGAATTTTTGTGTCTCATACATTCAAATGTATGTCTACCGATGGCAGTTAAGTCTCTTGGTAGGCATTAGTATTAGGTAACCTTCATTAATGATTTTGCAAGGAAGACTTGGTTATACCTTCTCCAGAATAAGGAAGAGATATTCAAAAAGTATTAGGAGTTCAAGAATGAAGTGGAGAACCTAACCAAGAGAAATATCAAGATTCTAAGGTCAAACGATGGTGGAGAATACACCTCCAAAGAGTTGATAGCTTTCTACAAGGAAGCAGGGATCAAGAAGGAGCTTTTCGTTCCCTATAATCCTGAATAAAATGGTGTTGATTAAAGGAAGAATATAACTATTCAAGAATGTGTCCGGGCCATGCTAAATTATCAAGATCTCCTTGATTCCTATGAGGAGAAGCATGTACGAAATTTGTTTACTTGCAGAAATGAAGTCCTCGAAGAATCATTAACAACATGACTCCAAAAGAAGCATATATAGGGAAGAATCCAAGTATGGATCACCTTCAAATATTCGGGTGTCTTGTGTATATTCATATATCTCAAGACAAGAGAAAGAAGTTGGACCCTACCAATTTAAATGGAATCTTTATTGGGTATATTTCTTCATCAAAGTCATATAGAAGTTATGTTAAGGAGGATCATTGAATTGAAATAAGCAGGTATGTCATCTTTGATGAGAGCATAGATTACAAGAAATCGAAGGATGTTATGGTTGTCTCTAATGAAGAAGATATGTCTAACTTTGAGGATATCTCAATGGAAAATGATGGTTAAGATCATACAGCTACTCAAGAAGATATTGAAGGTCAAGTGAGCCTATACAACAAGTGATCATTCCAAAAATTCAAAAAAGACCCGCTTGATTGAGAACTGCTCTACATGAAGCAGAAGGACATATGGCATCAGGGACTTTCAGGGAAAGTAAAAGACCAAAGATTTATTTTGGATATGTTGCATATATGAAAAAGCTTATTGAAGTGAAACCTTCCTCGTATGAAGATGCAGCTAAACATCAAGAGTGGAGGAATGAGATGCAGGAAGAAATACCAATCCATAATGAAGAATGATGTTTGGGAAATTATCCCTAGGCCAAGTGACAAGCCTATAGTCACTTCAGAATGGATCTACAAGATAAAGCATGCTACATATGGGAGCATTGGTAAATACAAAGCAAGGTTTGTAGAAAAAGGCTTCTCACAGAAAGAACAGATTGATTACAAGGAAATTCTCATAGCTCAATATACAACAATATTGATTGTTTCATTGGTTTTTAATATAGGATGGAACATCCATCAAATGAAGGTCAATACATCTTTACTAAATGGGACCATTGATGAGGAGGTTTACATTGAGAAGCCTCATTGATTTGAAATAAATCAGAGGGAGGTTTATGTCTGTAGGTTGAAGAAATATCTACCTAGCTTAAAGAAAGAACCTATAGCTTATTCAGACTTTATTTTACTAAGGGTATTGTAGATCCTTAACTATATATCAAGGTGTCCTAGGGTGAAAAATTTATCATACTTTTGCATGTGGATGATCTATTATACACAGGTGTAGAGCATCAGATTCAGTAATGCAAGAAGTAGTTAGTAGTTGAATTTGATATGAAGGATATCGGGAATATGCAATATTACTTGGGACTATAAGTATGGCAGAGGCTAGGTGAGATATATCTTGGTCAAGGTAAATATGTGATCAATATACTTCAAAATTTTAGCATGATGGATATCAAGCCTATGCTTACCAATCTAAAGAAGTTGAGGAGTTCAAAGCCTAGTCCAGTCGATCCTACTTGCTACAGACAATTGATTGGGTTCTTGATGTATCTGGTAAATACGAGACAAAACATTTGTTTTGCAGTAAATGTCCTCAGTCAGTTTTAGATGGATCCAAAACATGATCATTGGATTGTAGCCAAGCATATCTTAAGATATATGTGTGGAACTATACATTACTGCCTCTGGTATACTAGTAATGAAATCCAACTCATGGGATATACAGATTCAAATTGGGGTAGCAATGAGACAAATGGAAGAAGCACAACGAGTGGATGCTTCAGCCTAGGATGTTCCATGGTCTCACGGATGAGTAGAAAGCATGATATTGTTGCTTTGCATAGTGTCAAAGCTAAATATATTGCTGCAATCTAAGCATGTCAAGAAGTTGTTTGGATCAAAAAGTATTATTAGAATTATGTGAAGGACCACTCGGCCCTACATGGATACATTGTGATAATGAAGGTTGCATAAGATTGATGGAAGACTTGGTGTTTCATGCTAGGACAAAGCATATAAATAATAAGTACTACTACGTCAAAAGCTTGCTACAAGATGGAGTCATGGAGCTTCACTATCTACCAATAGATGAAAAGGTAGCGGACATACTAACTAAATAATTACCAAACAAGAATCTTGAGTACCTAAGATGTAAGCTTCGTTTAAATATTGAAAGATTATTACAAATTGAGGTTGTAATTGTGTGATATGGATTCTCTCAGGTACTGGAATTAACAAATAATTTTACTTCTATGATGTTAGTAGAATTTCATGTGAAAGAGTATGAAAAACCACATGTGCATAATTTAAAAAAGGGGAAACATAATAACAGCCATCAAATCAAATAACACAAAAAAGTTGATAATGGAGTTCACCCAGTGTGGGTTACATCTTCAGGCCCAGTGTCAAGAGTGGGGAGGTCGCTTCATTAAATGTTGCAGGATGATGATGATTACATGGTACATTCTTTGTCATTACAAGGATAAACTACATCAACTAGAGTGGCATGTCTCTCCACGAGACATTCCCCTATAGGAACTCTCACTCATATGGGTCCTCCTTCAGCATGACAAGATAATAAATTATCACATGAAGTGGCATACAAGTATCCTTCAACGTAATGATAACAAGGATCTCAACAACAAAATAATCATCTCATCAAGTCAAAAGAAAGACATGGCATCACTATATCATATACCTCCACTTCTAGGGAAGGCCTAAAAATGTACAACATTACTAAAGAAATGGACTACAACATTGAATTTGTGGTGTGAAATCATGTCAAATGACTTTAAATTTGACCCCTTTCTAACACCATCAAAATTTGGATCCTCAGGAATCTCAAAGATTCCTTCTAGTTGGTTGACTGGATTTTTGCTACTCATATGACAATTCTGAGCTCACGACTGCGCTCCTTGAGAAACACTGAGTAATTTGAGTATAAAGTCTGTATGGTTTTGAAACTATTAAAAATAAGCCCTTAGGGAATATTTTTGAGTCCTCGTGATTCCATAAAGATTATTATATGTGAGTTGACTGAAATTCCATTGCTCATATCAGAAAATTGATCATGCCATTAGACTCCTGGCAAAATTCTGGTTCATTTGAGTATAAATTTGACATGATTATGTCAATGTGAAAATTTGGCCCCAAGGGAGTCTTTTAGATTCCATGCAAATTCATGTGTCAAGATTCCACTTTCATGGTTCCACCCTCATCAGTCTGTCTCTAGAAAATCTAATGCTTAGATCAAAAAATCGTCTGCATAATCAGACTCTTGGGGAAATTTTGATTCATTTGAGTATAAACTTGGCATAATTCTGATACTGTAAAAATTTTGGCTTCAAGGAATCTAAAAGATTCCTCCATGATTCCAAATCATTGTTCCACCACTCCAAGTTCCATCATAGGTTAAATTTCCACCCTCGGTCGACATGCTAACATCTTGGTGTTGGGTTCCACTCTCAGCTCCTCTGTTGGCCCCTTGCAAATGGAAAAAATCATTTTTTAAATATATTTCTCATGCGTCAATTCCAAGAAATGCTCGTTGGCGGACTGGCTAGACAATTATTTTTAAGGTCAACAGTTTGGGGAGGTCTCGGGGTCAAACCCCACAGGACCCCCAATACATCATATTTTCGGTTTAATATGGGGCACTGTTTGTTTTGGTCGGAGGCCGCATGTGGGGCGGGCTGACCTACGCAGTCGAGCGGGTTTGATCCCCGCCAGCCCCATAATATAATGTCATTTGATATGGCCATTGTCCATTTAATGTGTGTGTGTGTGTGTGTGTCACGGAAATGAGGGGTGGCGAGGGTGGTGACCTACCACCCTATTTTTATATATTTTTTATAATAATAATATTTAAAAACAAACCATCGGATTTTTAGGATTCATTAGAAAAACTAAGTAGGCAACAAATTTTCCTTTTCTAATTGTCGGAAACCATCATCGTGAAGTGCTAAATTGTTGCCTCATTAGTGGCTGCCAATGGGCTAGTTTGACCAAAATTTTGATTGGCCATAACTTTCACATACAAACTCGGCTTGAGGTATTGTTTGCACCGTTGGAAATATTGTGACGAGCTCTTCGATATTACTCTAGTTTCACTTTAATCGAATAACATTTATTTTTGAACTTTTCCAAAGCCACTTTTGAATTCTGATTTTTTCTAGAGCCACCTGGTATCTAATATGCAATGGCTACACCAAAATTCCACCATCAGACAAGGAATTGAAAAAGAACACTAAGGCATCAAGTGACATCATTAATAGCATACCTAATTCAACATTAAATAAGGTTATGCATTATACAACTACAAAGAAAGTGTGGAATAAGATACAAGAAATCCATGAATAAAACCCAAAGGAAGATTGTTAAACAAGGGATCTACCAAGTAATCCTATCCCTAGCAATGTGTCAAAAAATGAACATACAACCTTTGTTATCTCAGACGGCTTTTTTGATTCAGAAGAAGACACGTTAGAATAAATTTTTGATCTTAGAACAAAATTTGTTCTTTCTTTGAAAAATATTGTTAATCTTAAAGATAAATTGCAAGCATATGATAACAAGGATCATATTAAATCAATAAATGTGGTTGTGGAATCTAAATAATATTATGAAGGTCTTGAAGTTGAGATCGTCTCTCTAAGAATATATCTTAACAAAACAGATAAGTGGAATAAATAACTACTTCAAGCATTTGAAGAACAAGAAAATGGGTTGAAGGAAGAGGTTCTCAAATTAAGCAGTAAGTGGAAGATGGATGAAGGATTGCAGAAGGTATGAAGAAGCAATATCTAGAAAAGGAAAAGCAATATCAAAGAATGGAGTTTGAGGTAAACATTCTAAAAGGTAAATTAGAAGAAAAATATAAACATTTTTTATTTCAATATAGTAATAAGCTTTTGAATAATATTCTTAGTAGTCAAAGGTCTCCTGCCATCAAATATGGTCTTTGTTTTCATGAAATTGTTGAATAAGAATCTAGTTCACAAGCTAAGGCAAGGAATTTAAGGGGTGACAATGCAAAACCTGAAATGCTCAGCAAAGAATAAGAATTCAACCTGATCAACAACCAAGGAAAGTGAATCTTCAAAGAAAGTAAATTACTCCTAACTATAGAAATGTTAATTGATAATCTCCTCTGATTAATAATGTTAAATGTTTGGTGTGTCTTGGACATGTTGCATCTAATTGGAGAAGTAGACAACTTTAATCACAAGCAAATAACCACTTTAGATCATCAACTTCCAGGTAATTTAAGGGATATTGATTTTCATGCAATATATTTCATCACAAATCCATTGATTGCAATAGAAGGAATATGAAACATAAATATTATGATTCCTCTATTCATATAAGATGTTATTCTTGTAAAAATTTTGGGCATATAGCAAACGAATGCAGGAACAAATCTATAAAACATGACAAGAAATCATCTAATAATATTGATGTCAGAAGTCAAAATAGAGTCAAAATACCCTCCAAGGCCTCATCATGGTGCAAACTTCAAGTCGTCCTACAGGAAAGGAAAAGTCGGCCCAAAGATAGAAATTTGTATTTTTCACAAGCCTATAAATAAGAAGTAACTCGACCTCATTTGGAGACTCACTCAAGCAAGTTTGATCTTGAAGAGTTTAGAATTCTGTGATCCATACTTGATTGTGAGAATGATTTCAACAAAATCACATAGAGAATCATTTGTCAACGCGTTTTCAAACCAACTAGTGTGGTTCATCGTTAGGACAAGTTGAGGAACAATTCTAAGCGATCTGTTAAATAGAGCATCCAAGTCCTTCAACGTCTATATGAATGGGCAACGGTTAAAAAGACCCTTAACGGCTAGATTAGACCAGGGCCTAGGGGAAAGGGTCAGGGATCGATAAATTATTCAAAAATATAAACATTAAAGAGACCATGGTTCAATTTATTACCATAATTATTAACTTCTCAAATAAATATTAATAATTAATAAAGACAGTGACTAATTAATTTTATTATTCTAATTTTATGTATTATTTATTATTTACTTTATTATTATTATATTGTTGCAATATTTTATATTTAAAACTCAAATTATTATATTTGTCTATTATATAATATTATTGTATAATTTTAGTAATATTATTATATTAAATCCAAGCGAATATTACTATATTAATTTCAAAATATTTATTAATTAATATTAGTCTAGGGGTAAATTTTCTAATCATATGAGTTAAATGAATTAATATTGTTATTAATATAGACTAGGGTAATTTTTTCTTATTTTAATTCTATTTTATTTATTTTATTATTTACATATTTTTATTAATACATATAAAAGATTATTATATTATTATTAATTATTTTTTTATTTTTATTTATTGTTTTTATTTTATATTTTACTTTTTTTTAGTTTGGCAAATTTTCATATTAACATCAAATTATTAAAATATTGTTATTAATAGTAATATTATTGTAATAACCTTTCGTAATATTATAAGATTAACTCCAAGCTAATATTATAATATTAATTACCAATTATATAATTAATAATATTAGTCTAGGGTAAATTTTCTAATATATGAGTAAAATGAATAATATTACAATTGTTACTTACTAATAATATAGGTCTAGGGTGAATAATTAAGATTATTAATTACTAAAGAGACTAATATTATTAAAAGAGCGATATTATTATTACTAAACCAATGTTAACATAAGAGAACAACGTCTAGCTAAACAAACCAAGAGGGGTCAGGCGAAGAAGAGGTTAAGGTAAAAGGGCTGGGATCCAACACCTACTAATCTTCTAGACATCATCCCTATTGAGATTCAAAGGTATTTTCTCGATCTCAAGGGCTTCCCTCAATTTACGATGGTGAAACTGCGCAACTCTTGTGATAACTTGAGCCTCTTCGATACAGACTTTATGTTTAGTTTTCTCGGCATGCTCAGCAAGTGCTGAGGACTTGGCCCTTCCATGCCTCAATTCTGTTGAGTGCTCACTAATCCTCTGATTAATAGAACAACCAGTTTCACCAATGTATGGGGCCCCATAGGAACAAGGAATGACATAGACCCCTTTCATGTCTTTAGGGTCGACAGGATCTTTAACGGATCTAAGAGAGCCATGGATGGTGTTAAGAGGTCTAAAGGTCGAGGGAATATTATGCTTCTTAAGAATCCTGGCGATCCTATCAGTGGTTCCTTCGATGTAGGGGAGGTGTACCCCTAGGATCCGGTCTTTAGGATCTTTATGGACAGAGTGCTCCTTCCGGGCCTTGAGGAAGGCTTTCTGACCTAGGTGTCTAATGTAACCATTTTTAACAAAGACATCCAGGAGATGAGCCTTCTCCTTTGCCAAGTTTTTCTC
Source organism: Pinus taeda (assembly GCA_000404065.3). Classification (NCBI taxonomy): domain Eukaryota; kingdom Viridiplantae; phylum Streptophyta; class Pinopsida; order Pinales; family Pinaceae; genus Pinus; species Pinus taeda. Next base: position 7,137 of record APFE031362221.1, on the reverse strand, counting down.
ATCAAAGATTCTTAATTCACGAGTAGCCAGCGTGTTGAGAATGCCTAACTTCTGAGCAGGTAAATGATGAGAGCTAGCGTGGAGATATTGATCGGTATGAGTCTTTTTTCGGAATACCTGGTGGGAGACGGAACCATCATTATTCTTAGAGATGAGAACATCAAGGAAGGGAACACAACTGTTGACTTCCTTTTCCATAGTGAACTTAATGGTGGAGGATTGCTCATTGAGATGATAGAAGAAGAGATCCAACTCATCATGACCATGAGACCAAACAACACCAGTGTCATCTACAAATCCCTTCCAAAGCTTTGGCAAGAGATGGGCTGAGGACAATGCTCTAGACACGAAATCCTCCATAAAAATATTTGCGATGACCGAGGATAGGGGGGAGCCCATGGCCACCCCACAAGTTTTCTCATAGAACTCTCCTTCGAAGCCAAAAAAGGTGGAAGTAAGACACAACTCAACTAACCAAGCGGTATCTGGGTCAGTGAGCTGGTTGATAACCTCCATGGCCTCATTGGTGGGAATACAAGTATAAAGGGAGACCATGTCGAAACTAACCAGAATATCATCGGGGTCAAGCTTTACCTTCTTAAGGTCATCAACAAATGACACAGAGTCTTTGACGAAGGACTCCGCGCAACCAACCAATGGTCTAAGCTTTAAGGCAAGGAATTTTGCAAGAAGGTAAGTAGGACCACCGAGGGTATTGACAATAGGTCTTAAGGGAACCCCCTCTTTGTGGATCTTTGGAAAGCCATATATCCTAGGGGCGATGGGGTTTCTTTCTATGAGCTTCTGGGATAAAGAATCAGTAAAATCACAGGACTTGATAGCAAGAGCAACTACCCTTGAAACTTTCTTTAAAGGATTCTTGGAAAGCTTTTTGTAGCTCCCACTATTGCTAAGATGATCCAACATCTTGGAGTGGTAATCATCCTTGTTAAGGATGACTGCTACTCCTCCTTTATCGACTTTTAGGAAAACAATATTGTGATTCTGGTTTAAGGTTTTTAGAGCCTCAAACTCAGCTTTACTGATATTACTTCGAGGCAGTTTTTCCTTCCTAAGGGCCACGGCATAATCTTGCCTAATCGTGTCCTCAGTTTTATCAAGAAGGCTCTTAATACCAAATTCCATGTTGCAGATGATGTCTTCAACTGGAATTTTCTTCAGAGCTAAGGCAAAATTAAGACCCTTACTTAAGAGACTGAAAACAGACAGGGGAAAGGAAAAGCTAGAGAGATTGATCACTTTATTGATAGGAGACAGAAGGTGAGAATTACTCCCTGGATCAAGGCTATTATTATTATTATTATCATCGTCATCATCATCATCATTGATATTAATATTATAATTTCCTCCCCTATTAGTATTATTAATACTATCATTATTTAGATTATGTTCTATATCATACACCTTATTATTATTATCATCGATATTAATATTATTATTTCCTCCCCTATTATTATTAATGCTATCATTATTTAGATTCTGCGCTATATCGTAGACCTTATTATTATTATTATTATTATTATTATTATTATCGTACATAATAATAATAATATTATTATTATTATTATTAATATTATTAATATTATTATTATCTACGTTGATATTATAATTATTATAATTGTTACCGTTATTTTAGAAGTTACTAATTTCATTGCCATTCTTATTCACATTCATGTTTATGCCACGCCTATTACTACAAACCCAGTCTTGGTTTATCATGCTCATATTACTGTAAGCCTCATTTTTACCATAAGAACATGAGACAACATTCAAATAAGGCACGCACAAGGGATTCTTACATGGAGGCTCACCAAAAACCACCATATCTGCATGAGCCAGCACGCTCTCACCATTATTTCGCTGCCGAGCAGGTAAGTCTAAGGTGCTCGATACATCCCAATCCATACTGGATGGCCGGGATGGACATCTATCCACCAGACAAATTTCCGAAACACTGGGGCCATGCGAGTCTGAGCAGATCTTCATGAGAAAGCTTGAGACCCAAGAACAAAGGGTCGAAACCTGGTTCTTCGTAACCTGGCTGCTAGAATGAGGATCAAAACCTTGGGACATTGTGAAACACCTGGAGAGTTTGAGAAACTTAGTGGATTGTTGCTGCTTGAGTAACTCCTCCAAGTGCTAAGATTTCAAAGCAAAACAGGCATCTATCCTTGCCCAAAGGGATGTAGTGAAAAAACTGGAAAGTTCCAAATGCAAAGCTAGAAGGGATCGGGATACCAGGTCAAGACTTTTCTAACTTTACAAATCTCAGCTCTAACCATCCCTAAGCTAGCTTTCAGAAAAATGCCAAGATTATTGGGGATATTAAGGTTATTCTTAATCCAGGAAAATGCCGGAAAAATGAGGAATCCGTGCAACACTTTAGAAATGCTATATTTGACTTCAACTTCGAGACCTGCATGCGTGCCCTTTCGAAATGATGAACTTTTTTTGCAGTGGCTTCTCCATGCAGGGAAATTATTAAAGAGTTTAGACTTTTGTGATCCATACTTGATTATGAGAATGATTTCAGCAAAATCACATAGAGGATCATTTGTCAACGCGTTTCGAACCAACTAGTGTGATTCATCGTCAGGGCAAGTTGAGGAACAATTTTGAGCGATCTGTTAAATAGAGCATGTAGGTCCTTTAACATCTATATGAACAAGAAACAGTTAAAAAGACCCTTAATGGCTAGATTAGACCAAGGCCTAGGGGAAAGGGTCAGGGATCAATAAATTATTCAAAAATATAAACATTAAAGAGACCATGGTTCAATTTATTACCATAATTATTAACTTCTCAAATAAATATTAATAATTTAATAATAGACTAGTCTAACAATTTTTTCTATTTTATTTATTAATTAATAAAATTGTTATTATATATTATATTATTATATATATATATATATAATATATATATATATAATAATTTCTTTTATATTTTAGTTGCAATATTATTTATAATTAACATCAATTTATTAAAATATGGTTATTATAGTAAATTATTGTAAACCTTTATAGTAATATTATTATATTAATTCCAAGTGATATTTTATATTAATTTCAAATTAATATTATTAATATTATTTAGTCTGGTAAAATTTTCTCTAATATATGAAGTAAAATCGACTAAATTTATTATTAATAATAGAAACTAGTAAATTTTCTTATTTTATTATATTTATTTATACTATATATATATATAATATATTTATAATTTTATTATATATACTATTATACATTGAGAATTATCTCTATTTTATTTATTATTATTATTATTATTATTATTTATTTATATTTATTTATTTTATTTATTTAAGTTGCAATTATTATATTAACATCAAATTATTAAAATATTGTTATTACTAGTAATATTATTGTATTAACACCCGGATGCGGGTGAATTAAATGAAAATTTATGGAATTAGTTATGCTTGCAAGGGCGTGGTCCTGCCAAAGGCAGTCTTGCACAGTTATCCAGGCTCCCACCTGGCTCACGTCGGCTCACATCTAGTGCAATTCGACTCACCTAAGGCGAGACCAATCCCACCTGAAGCTGGAATTAAAGGCTCACTCTTTCTGAAGCAAGGTTAATGCTAGAACAATCATGGCCCTTTCGGCTCTCCATCCCTGTATTTATTCTTCGTCCTCTAGCCTCTGCCTATCCCATGTCACTCTTCTCTGCAGCAAGTCGGTTTATGCATCTAGTGAGTCGCTCTCAGTGGCTCTTGCTGCTATGACGGTTCCCCCCTTTTTCCAGTCTCAGGCCAGTTTATCGATTATCATCGGAATCCTCCGGGTCCTATCTCATCTCCCCTCCAAAGCTTCTTGTGATTCTTCCCCCTCCCTCTGTGGCCTCATCATGGTTCGACATCGAATGAGAAGCCACTACGGTGGAAGCCGAGGGGGGCAGGGGCGCTCTCAGAGGGCTCATTCTATCGATCAAAATCTGTCCCCTTCTTCTCTACCCTTATCTCAGACAAATACGACTCCTCCCAGCCCTTCCTACAGGCCTTTCTCGCATAATGCGTTTTAGTCCACCCACTTCAAGTTCCAAAGCAACCTAAACAGGCCCATTATCTCGACCAATGCCACGGTAATATTTTCTGAAGAAGAGGACCCGCCTCTGGTTACAGACCGCACTCCTGGTGATCTCTCTCAGGATAGTCATGGCAAAGGGGACAGCCAAGGTGTTGTGTAGAATTTGGCAGCTGAAGGTATGATGGACGAGTGTGGTAAGCAGCATGACAAGGCGGGTGGCCCTGACGATTCTCAGCCGCCAGTTGGCAGCTTGCATGGTACCTATGTCTCGTTGTCCATGGTTGGTTGTTCCAATGACACTCGTCCTTGGTCGAATCCTCCTGGCGGCAGTGGTGCTGGTGACGATGCTAGAGATGAAGGGACTTGGTATGGCAATGTCTGCCCGATGGTTGAGGAGCCTCCGAACCTGGGCATGGAAATGTAATGCCATCTGGTCATTTTCATATCTCCCCGATTTTTTCTAATGGTTCTTTTTGGTTACGCTCAGGCGACTTTTGGGATGGCAGTTCAGATTTCCCCCTCGGCAGACTGGAATGTGGTTCTTTTTTTCCTGGTGAACTAGCAGCCTGTAGCTCTTCTGTGGATATGGTCAGCTCGTTGTTTTTATGCTTCTGATCTTGACAGCTTTAGACTTCTATGATCTTATCATTGTTTTTGCTTCCAATGCTCGACTTCTTGCTTCTGTTTCTAGTCCTCCCATTCTTAGGATGGTTTGATGTGTTGATTGCTCTCAGATGCCTTTGCCTGAGGCTACAACTTGTAATATTATTTTGATTTTCCTTTAATAGAATTAGCCTTTACTGAGAAAAAAAAAATAGTATTGTATTAACCTTTACTAATATTATTATATTAACTCCAAGCTAATATTATTATATTCATTTCAAATTAATATTATTAGTAATATTAGTCTAGGGTAAATTTTCTAATATATGAGTAAAATGAATAGTATTACAATTGTTAATTACTAATAATACAGGTCTAGGGTGAATAATTAAGATTATTAATTACTAAAGAGACTAATGTTATTAAAAGAGCGATATTATTATTACTAAACCAATGTTAACATAAGAGAACAACGTCCATCTAAACAAACCGAGAGGGGTCAGGCGAAGAAGAGGCTAAGGTAAAAGGGCTAGGATCCAACATCTACTAATCTTCTAGCTGTCATCCCTATTAAGATTCAAAGGTCTTTTCTCGATCTCAAGGCCTTCCCTCAATTTACGATGGTGAAACTGTGCAACTCTTGCGATAACTTGAGCCTCTTCGATACAGATTTGATGTTTAGTTTTCTCGGCATGCTCAGCAAGGGCTGAGGACTTGGCCCTTCCATGCCTCAAGTCTGTTGAGTGCTCACTAATCCTCTGATTAATAGAACGACCAGTTTCACCAATGTATGGGGCCCCATAGGAACAAGGAATGACATAGACCCCTTTGATTTCTTTAGGGTCAACGGGATCTTTAACAGATCTAAGAGAGCTACGGATGGTGTTAAGAGGTCTAAAGGTCGAGGGAATATTATGCTTCTTAAGAATCCTGGCGATCCTATTAGCGGTTCCTTGGATGTAGGGGAGGTGTACCCCCAGGATCCGGTCTTTAGGATCTTTATGGACAGAGTGCTCCTTCCAGGTCTTGAGGAAGGCTTTCTAACCTAGGTGTCTATTGTAACCATTTTTAATGAAGACATCCAGGAGATGAGCCTTCTCCTTTGCCAAGTTTTTCTCATCAGAGATTCTTAATGCACGAGTAGCCAGTGTGTTGAGAACGCCTAACTTCTGAGCAGGGAAATGATGAGAGCTGGTGTGGAGATATTGATCAGTATGAGTCTTTTTCCGGAATACCTGGTGGGAGAAGGAACCATCATTATTATTAGATATGGGAACATCAAGGAAGGGAAGACAACCATTGACTTCCTTTTCCATAGTGAACTTAATGGTAGAGGATTGCTCATTGAGATGACGGAAGAAGAGATCCAACTCATCATTACCATGAGACCAAACGATGAGTTGGATCTCTTCTTCCGTCATCTCAATGGGCAATCCTTCGCCATTAAGTTCACTATGGAAAAGAAATTCAACGGTTGTCTTCCCTTCCTTGACGTTCTCATCTCTAAGAATAATGATGGTTCCTTCTCCCACCAGGTATTCTAAAAAAAGACTCATACCAATCAATATCTCCATGCCAGCTCTCATCATTTCCCTGCTCAGAAGTTAGGCATTCTCAACACGCTGGCTACTCATGCATTAAGAATCTCTGATGAGAAAAACTTGGCAAAGGAGAAGGCTCATCTCCTAGATGTCTTTGTTAAAAATGGTTACAGTAGACACCTAGGTCAGAAAGCCTTCCTCAAGGCCTGGAAGGAGCACTCTGTCCATAAAGATCCTAAAGACAAGATCCTAGGGGTACACCTCCCCTACATCCAAGGAACCACTGATAGGATCACCAGGATTCTTAAGAAGCATAATATTCCCTTGACCTTTAAACCTCTTAACAACATTTGTAGCTCTCTTAGATCTGTTAAAGATCCTGTCAACCCTAAAGACATGAAATGGGTCTATGTCATTCCCTGCTCCTGTGGGGCCCCATACATTGGTGAAACTAGTCGTTCTATTAATCAGAGGATTAGTGAGAACTCAGCAGACTTGAGGCATGGAAGGGCCAAGTCCTCAGCCCTTGTTGAGCATGCCGAGAAAACTAAACATCAAGTCTGTATCGAAGAGGCTCAAGCTATCGCAAGAGTTGCGCAGTTTCACAATCATAATTTGAGGGAAGCCCTTGAGATCAAGAAAAGACCTTTGAATCTCTATAGGGATGATGGCTGGAAGATTAGTAGGTGTTGGATCCTAGCCCTTTTACCTTAGCCTCTTCTTCGCCTGACCCCTCTCGGTTTGTTTAGCTGGACGCTATTCTCTTATGTTAACATTGGTTTAGTAATAATAATATCGCTCTTTTAATAACATTAGTCTCTTTAGTAATTAATAATCTTAATTATTCACCCTAGACTTGTATTATTAATAATTAACAATTGTAATATTATTCATTTTACTCATATATTAGAAAATTTACCCTAGAC
>APFE031362218.1:0-18532 GCA_000404065.3 Pinus taeda | reverse complement strand
TTCTTATTTTCTTTTAAAATGTTCAGTATCAAAAATTAATTTAGAGAATAATTATGCATTCCCTCTATGAGACAAAGAAAAAGTAAGATAAACCTTAGATTTTCTTTGAAGTTGAGTTGGCTTTAAAGTCCACAAATAAAATAATAAAAAACAAATTAGAAAGAAACTATGCATTATCTCAATAAGATTAAACAAACATAAAATATTTGGTACTCTAAAATAAAACTAAACTAGGTTAGAGATTGTCTTGGTACTCTAAAATAAAACTAAACTAGGTTAGAGATTGTCTTTTAGGAAGTTCTGAATTCCAAAAATATAATAGCAATGAACAAATCAGAAAGAAGTTATCTCAGTAAGAATAAGAAAAGATAAACTATTTTTTTACCTAGAGGGAAATCTAAACAAATTAGCGAGTCTCCTCCTACTAACTTTAAAGTCCAGAAATAAAACGAAAATAATAATAATTTCAAATGAAAATTGAAAAAAAAATTGGGGAAAGAAGAATAAAACAAAAATTTGCAAGTATAAAATTATATAAATTTAATATCAATTATGTATGTGTGAGAATCCATCTCCATCTTGTATAGATGTGCAATTTTGTAGATGTTCACTCAGAAAAAAAACATTAAAAACAATAGAATTGAAATTAAAAAATATTAATGTATTAATAATATTATTATATGCAGAATGATAATCTATAAAATTTAATAATAAAATAATTCTATGTACATTTTTTTGCAACTTTCATATTTTCAAGTAATCAATTATTGTATTTTTTATTGTTTTCACTCTTTATTAAAAGCTTGTCACTCATAAAACATTAAGGAACCACAAATTAAGAATAATGTCTAAGAAGCGTGTAGGGAATGCATGTGCATTATGCAATGCAGATGAGAGTAAAGAACATACACTTTCTTCCAGGCACATGAAATTTGGCTAATAATGCATAGATTGTTTCACTAGTAAATTTGTTAGATAGATGATATTTACATCAGTTTAAAAGGTTCAATAATTAAAAACAAATGAGAAAGAAATTATTCATTATGTCTTTAACACTAGGAAACCGTTAAATATTTGTAACTTTAGAAAGAACTTAGATAAACTATGGACTTTCTTTGAAGTTTTGGCTAACTTTAAAATCTAGAAATAAAATAACTAAAAACAAATAAAAAACAAACTATGTATGATCGCAATAAGATTAAGAAAACATAACAGATTTGATATTCAAAAAGAAAACTAAACTAAGTTAGTAATTGTCTTCCAATAAGATTTGAAGTCCAAAAATATAATAATAATGAATAAATCAGAAAGAAAACATCTCAATAAAAATAATAAAAGTAAAACTAAATAAATCAACAAGTCTCCTACCACTTGCTTTAAAGTCCAGAAATAGAGTAACAAAATAACAATAATTTGAAATAAAAATTTGAAAATGTTTGGGAAAGAAGAATGAAACAATAATTTGTGAGAATAAAATTCTATTATTTTAATATCAATTATATGTGTGAGATAATTTATGTAATCTCATATATATGCAACTTTGTAAAGTTTTAAATATATATAATATATGAGAAAGAAAAATTATAATTGTGGGATAATAAAGCTAAATTTGTATACATATAATTTTATTTTATTTTTAAAGTAATAATTAATATATTTTATTTGTTAATATTTTGTATATTAAATTTATTATTCTATGTGTATGTATCAAACTTTTTACTCTCACAAAGAGAAAGAATAAAAACTAAGCAAAAGTCTCTAAAAACGTGAAGCAGAAAACCCCCACACATTGGGTAAAAATTGGGTTTTATATATAAATTAAAAAATTTTTTCTTAAACCCCCTTTTTCAAGCTTAAAAAAACGTCCAAAGATTTGCTACTTAGAATAAAACTTAGATTAAGCTAGCCAACTTTCTTCGCAAGTTGCGATTGACCTTAAAGCTTCTTAAAATAAATAATATAAAACAAATAAGAAAGAAAAGATAAGCTAGGAATTTCTTCCCGGAAGTTTGGAGATGACCTTAAAATTTCATAAATAAAATCATATTAAACAAAGAAGAAAGAAACTATATATTATCTGAGTAAGATTAATCAAACATAAAATGTTTGGTACTCTAAAATAAAGCTAAACTAAGTCAGGGACTATCTTTCAACAAGAAATTAGAGGCAACATCTCTATAAAAATGACAAAATATAAAATGTTTGCAATTTTAAAAGAAAAACTAAAGAAATGAGGGCTTTTCTCCCTAGAAGTTTTAAAGTCTAGAGATAGAATAAGTGAACATGAAATAGATAGGTGCAATGCATATTCCCTATACACATTAGTGTATAAAATAAATAATTAGATAATAGTTGGCAAGCATGATATATATGGGGTTGTGACTTGAGAAATGGAGAAAAATATAAGTTAATTTCATACTTGCATGAGCTTTTGCCAGAGTCCTTGAAGTTTCTAGTGACAAGACTCGAGATGAAACTATTATTTACAATTAACAAAAAATGCTATCAACTTAAGTAATTTTTTCTCGAGGTAACATGAAAGAATGGATAAAATATGCATATGATTTTGATTTCAATTCTTGTATGTCAAAATATTGTAAATTTTAAAATAATTTTTAAGTTGCAGTAGAGTAATGCATCTACTTCTACAACTACCTCCATGATAAATGACCTCACCATTCTAGTTTTCAATACAACATCAAAATCTAAAATCTTCAAAATAATAATACTAAAAACTAAACATATCTTAACACAAATAAGTCTATCTTAAATAAAAGTCTAAAAAGATGAAACATGTTTCCATTGAAAGCTAATACTTTAGGTTTTGTTGAGATGTCATTGTTGATATTGATGGCCCCATTGAATTTGACTTGTTTACTTTACCTTCAGTGAAGTTTCCACCAAGAGCCTCCACTATCCGTGGAACCACAACACCCCTGACATGTCAAACAAAAGTATGACAACCCAAATGGAACTTGAGTGTGTGGAAATGAAGGAGAACATCTAACACAAACCACACAAATAATAGAATTTATAAATTGTTGTGGCTTCTAGATTACCTTTCATAATGGAAGTGAAATGCAATGAATAAGGCTTATAGAAGGAGTAGTGGATCAAACTTAGAATTGTTGGTCTACAAGAAAGAGTATTTTGTGAGTATTTTTCTAAGGGTGCACATTGTAGTCGATCCAAAAAAGGGATGAGGGTTCCAAATTCTACTTTTCCTACCTAAAACGAAACAACACTTTTAAATAAGTTCTTGGTTTTCACAAAAGTAAAGGAATTTCGAAATAAAACTCCTAGAAAATAAAAGATTTGGTTTTTCCCCACTTTCAAAATATTTTTATCCTTTACACCCTAACTGATAGGATAATGGAGGCTTGGCATGCATGCTACAAGGTAATCCCATATAAGGTTACTACCACTAGTGAAATGGACACAACATCATTTCCATAGATGTAACCTAATTACAAGTACAATACGGCCCTGAAAGAATTCAAATAAATCCCAAACAAACTTGAATTAATGCATAGGTTGACTGCTAGATAAATTTGAATTAATGCACACGTCAACTTCTAGTTTTAGTCATTTTGTCTTCATCAAACAAACATATATTTTCAACATGATCAAACAACTATAAATATGAACCTAGAATCCCCAATTTATCCATCCATTTGGTTAAGCAAGAAAGGAATAATTTGGATATGAGGCAAGAACAAGGTGGATCTAACATCTCGTGAACTAAGGACTAAGGAATTAAAGGTTTTTCTTTTGGATACTTGGTGACATTTTTCTGTGGTTTGATTAGGATTAGTTTGGGAGCATAATTTGTTGACTTGGACTTGGTCTTGACCTTCCATTTTAAGTAGATTTCGTTGACTGTTATGAAGTATATTTTATATACCCTATGACTAAAATCTCTAACCTGTGAAAAGGTTTGTTACACACCTCTAATTTCAACTCTCTTTATGGTGAACTTCTACCCCTTTTTGTGGAGATTAAACCTTAGAACCTCAACCCTTATTTACAATCTTATCTATGATAGTACGAACTTGTGACAACTTTTCCTATGGTTTGAAAAGTTTGTACCTGTGGCTTGTAAAAGTTCTGACCTATGGTTTGAAAAGTTCAAATCTGTGGATTGAAAAGTTTTGACCTATGCCTTGAAGAGTTCAGACTTGTGGCTCATATGATAGTTCAAGCCTAGTTAACCTATGCCATTCATACCTCTGAATAATTGATGACAAAGCTCATTTGTTGAACAAAATTTTAAAGTGTTAAATCCATCATTGTTGAAGCCCTTTTTGAATTCTTTTTTAGCATCTTGTAAAGTACTTATTGTGCAGACCTTGAAGTAATAGTTGAAAAGTATTTTTTACAGTATTAGAAGTAGACTTTATGAGACCTATTTGATATGGGTGCAACCCTATTTGAACATACCTGTTGGGCTAGGAGTGGTCTCCTATTCTACCTCTTATAGAATAGATCAATGACATTTTTTTAGCAGGTTTTGAGTGTGTATTTTGAAATAAATTGTATATGTTGTTGAAGACTTATTGACGCAGATCTAAACCTTTGTTGAAGCAATCTTAGAAGACTCAATAAAGGCAATATTTGAAGGCTACTCTTCGCAAGGTTGGGAAACCTTCTTGTAGAAAATCTAAAACAAACATGAAGAGTCTTGGAGACATTTTCCATGAACCTCGAAGACTTTATGTAGCTAACCTTGGATTGAACGAGATTTTCAAGTTATCTGATGGGGCATTTGTAGTGACCATTTGAAGCAATTGTTAAAACAAATCTTGGAGCTATTTGAAGGCATTGTTGGAATAGTAGCATTGTTGAAGAAATACTTCAAGACTTGTTGGAGAAACTTTTTGAAGTCTTGAAATAAGCATTGAAACCTCCTTGAAGAATTGAAGTAGATTGAGGGGGTTGGAGCCCTAAACGATTTGAATCCTCACACAAGGTTGGAGCCTTGTGAAAAACTAGGTCAAATCCTGAATGATTGAGAGAAATGGAGTCCTCAAGTAGACCAAGTTGTAGCTTGGTATAGAAGAAATTGGAGCATCATTTGAAATTGAAGATTGGAGTCTTTGTCTAGGGTTGGGGCCAAGAAATTATAAGTGTTATTATAAAAATTAGAACTTGGATTAATAAAATTATTCTTTTTTTGTACATCTTATGTTCTTATTTTTTTAGGATATCTCAATTGGTACAAAATAACAATTGTAAAAGAAATATTGATTCACCCCCTCACTATTTCCAATAAGGTATATACCCAAAGTAATGACACCCACAAAAAACACTAAATAATGACAATACAAAGCAAGGGTGGAAAGGCATTGGAATTAATGAATTGGGACAATAGGCACACACTTTTGCACAATAAACTTATATTATTATATCTTTACATTAATTTTTCACATGACATGATATATTTGCATTTATTTTTGGGAGATTGGAAATTCTAATTGACAATTTTTAGTTTTTTTCTAATTAAACTATAATTTCTATTTTTTTCTATTATTGTCAAATCCAAATTTTGCTAAGTGTCAATTCTATTTCGTTTTATTATTACTTAGGAAATGTCACTTAGCGAAACCAATAGGTAAGTAGTTAATCAACCTTTATAACCAAATCAAAAAAAATATTTTTTGATTTTTTAAAAATTCTAAAAATAATTCTTAAATTAAAAAATAATTTATTAAAAATTATCTAAAAACATTTTTCAAACTGCTAAAAGTATTATTTTTAAACAAAAATACCAAAAATTGACTAAAAATTGCGATTATCCCTTCTCTTGATCAATGCGGTTTTGTTCATTGAATTTTTGGAACCATGTCTCTCTAGACATAGACATTATCAGCATTTCAAATGCATTCAAGAAATTGGTATCCAATTGGAACGTATGCAACAATATTTTCCTATGTATCATATAACCGTTGGTTGATCGGAAATTTGAGAGAAACGGTTGACCACTTCCAAACGTTAATTCATTGCCAAAGATGGCTCAGAACCAATAGGTTATTATCTAACAAATATTTTCTTTATAATACTCTATTCAAGAGTTCTCTATATTTTATCAAATAATGTTCCTATCTAAAGAGGTTATGGGATCAAATTACAAAAGACCAATGTGGAGAAGAAAATAAGCTTTCCCAATGAAATTGAAACACTCCAATTCATACCAACAGGATTGGATTTTTCCCAATGGCTATGACTAATAACATATATTTACAAATTTAAAAACATAAAAATAAATCATTGTTATAAATAAATTTATGTAAAAATGTAAAAACTTCCAAATTTAAACTATCCATCACCTTTCCTAAAGGGGGGGAATTTTATTTTCTAACAAAATAACATTAAATTTGAAATAATTCTTTATATATATATATATATATATGAGGAAAGAAAGAAAATATCTTAAAGTACAACCATTGTTGGCCCTAGTCATGCCTAATAAATAAGTTGTGGATGGAACCTTTGACTTTGGAGTTATTTCCACAACATTGTTGAACAAAATATGAATCAGTTAACACAATGGGATTGCCGAGCTTTATGTGTAACCCTAATGAAAATAATGATAAACAAAATGATGGAAGATCAGGCAGGGACATGTTCGTAAGTTTTTCCATTTCTCTTTACATACAATAACATTGTATGTATCATTGTTGGAGTAATAATAATGAAAAAATATCCATTTTCTATGTGATGATTTTTTTTCTCTTTATCTGTGTGGTTAAAATTAATTGTAGATTTCGACTTCTTTTTCATGGGAAATATTTTATTTTGGAAGAATGATTTTTTTAGTCTTTGATGTAGGATTATAGTAATCGAAATGTTTGGGTTGATATTAGTTTAACCTGATTACTGTGAAGACTGCTGGAGTAACTAAAGATTTGAAATTAGCAGTGTTTGCAATGTTGTTTGTCATATTATTTGGCTTCTTGCCAAGGCAAGGAGGGTAAACCATATACTATATTCATCTGTATTCATCTGTTTCATTTACATTTTTTTAGCATTAAACTAATGCTGGTATTAGTTCAATGCTTTAAATGCTATGCGAGGTACTTAAATGCTCCAGTAATGCAAGATCAAAGTTGGTTGAAAGGTCAGTGAGTTAGCCAAGCTCAAGGTAACATCACATCACTATGTTTCAGGTAACCTAGTTTGAGTAGGAAAAGTATCGATTGCAATGTGTCTTTCCACCACTATGATCCCTTGACATGTCTACTACACGTGGCTGCCCAAATTGGTCACATGTTCTTTTCAATTTTTGAGGACATAAGGACCGTAATGGGCAAGATAAGCTCAATTTACTCTTACTTATGTTTCTTTGTTCATCAATCTGCTCTTACCTCTATTTCTCAGTTCCTCAATGTGCTATTACCTTTGTTCTTGCCACCACCACGATCCCCATTGAAATTACATCACACTACCCTCGCTTCTTGAAACATCAGAGAATGTCGGAACAATTATTCTGGTAAAACCTTAATATGCTAGAACTAGCCTTCTAGGAACACGAGCTAATCCTGAAACATTACTTATTTTGGTGTTTTCTTCTCCAATACAACACATGGATGCAATTACAACATGATTTAATCCTGAAACATCACTTCTTTTGGTGTTTTGTTCTCCACTCTAACACATGGATGCAAATTCACCACGTAACTCATCGTCAATATAGCCTTATCCTAAAAGTGCTTACTAAGCAAGGCAAGGACTTGTTGCTTGCAACTCTCCTTGTTTGTTCATGAAGTTGGTTGATGTCCAAAGGCGGTCTCGCATTTAAGAGGATGCAATGGTGATGAAAGTTTTAGTAGGCTTTATTGTTTTTAAGGTTCGGGAGATTATATAGATTTGGGTGTTATTCACAATAATCATTATGTTTTAGAAATATTTTTTCTATTTCATATAAGAAATATATATGCTTTGATTATTGAGAATTATTCAAACTCAATAATAACCATTAACAATGAAGTTTATATTATTTAGGAGAATTTAAACTAAGTAGGGAAGATAACAATTATTTCTCCCAACCACCTAAATAAACATATTTTACTAATATACCAGTGCAGCCAACGACTAGTTTGGATAGGCACGAATATATGATAAGCATTAAAACTCTTAGCGCACATTGCTTTGATTAAGAAAACATAAAAATATTAGTTATTATTGTTATTATTAGTTATAGAAAGAATTATTATATTTTACATTTTGAAAAACATGTAACAATATTCTTACTTATGAAAATTCAACCCACTTTACTACATAAATTCTTAACTTGTAAATGGTTCTTTTTGCAATATTATGGATCAATACTATGACTTATCTATACCACATATTACATTAAAATATAATTATTTTTATATTCTTATAGCTTATAAATAATAGTTGTAGTATTCAAATAAGTTAGAAATTCAACTAACTCATTCATAAAAATCTTAATTATAAATGGACTATTTTATAAAATACAGTAAATCAAACTTATCAAAACCGTCCATACTTCATTAAAAATTTGATTTATTTTTATATTAATACCAAACATCTTCTAATTTTTTTTACTAAATATTTCAGCTTATTAATTAAAAACAAACAATTCTTATCAAAATATTTAATATATATAATTTATAAATGACTATTTTACATAAAAGTGCCAGAACTATCAATACCCATACGTTCCATTAAAAATGTGATTATAAAATTTTGATTATTTTTATATTAAATATTTTTTACCTAAATATTTTAACCCATTAATAAAATACAAGCAATTTCTTACCAAATATTTTAATTATATATATTAAATAAGCATTTAGTAATATTTGTTAGTATTGAAATAATAAATAATACATCACCTCTATTTTATTAAACTCCACTCCAACTTTAAATCAGCCCATCCTCGTCAATAACCAAATGTATTGCAAAGAAGTGTTGGAATCAATAATAAATAAAACATTTCTATTTGAAAATAATATTAATGTGTTAGAAATATTGTATTTTTATATATAAAAAAATATTATATTGTTTTGATTTATTTGGAAAATTATTCTAATTAAATAATGACTATTAATACTAAAGTTAATTATTTATTAGAATGAAAATTATTTAGAAAAAATAATATTATTTTTTCAATTATTTATTTTACTAATATACTAATGCAATTATATAAATTGAATGGTCCATAAATATCCATAGGTATCAATGATGATAAACATCAAAACACTTACTCCATTGTACATGTTACATTGTCTAAATTACCCAAAAAAAAAACAAACAAACCAAAAAAACAAAAACAACATAAACATTAACTAAATTATAAATTCAAATATTATTAGTTATTAAAATATTTGATATATGAGTTAAATATATTTACATTTTAAAATATATGTATTCTGAACCATGGAGATTCAACCTCTTTTTATTATGGAAATTCTTAACTTCTAATAACTTTTTTTGCAATACCATAGGCTTAATAATATGAGCTATAAATACCACATCTCCAATATAACATATATTTATATAGCATTTTCTTTAATTAATAAATTTGAAATCAATTAATTAAAAAAACATAACTAACTTAAAGATAAGAATTAATCTCAATTTATAAATAATATTATAATATTATAACTATTACTTGAATTAAAAAGGAAAAATATCCATCCAATATTAAATTAAAATTAGAGAAAAATCTATTTTGAAATAATATATCTATCCATATAAATATAATATCTAAACTAATATATTAACTTTTCAAATTTATTATCCAAACAACCATGTCTAAAATTTAATTACTTTTATATTAATCCACACATCGAGGAAATTCTTACTAAATTAATATATATTTGTGACCTATTAAGCAAGCCAGTAATAAATCCAAGCAATTCTCACTTAAATATTTAATTTATATATTAAATAAGTATTTAATAAAAGTTACAATACATCGCCACTAGTTTATCAAACTCATTTCCCTGTCAGAATCTCAACCAGGCCTTGTCGTAAGCCAGGGAAAGCTGCAATTCCTTATTTAATATACCATAAATTCTCAATGGTCAGTTGGAGCCATGGAGCAGTGGAAAACCTTGAGAATCTTTCCTCCTTGGTACACACTTCATATACAAATCTTCCTGTAATTTATCCTTGGAATTCACTCTTGTAATCATTTGTTTAACTAGCATGATGTGACCTCAACAAAGCAACTCCTTTCTACTAAATATTTAACTTTACTAAGTCCCAATCCTCCTTGGTAAAGTGGAGAATATTTCCTCCTTGGTACACACTTATTATACAAAATCTTCCCCCTTGGTATTCACTTATATAATTTATCCTTGGAATGCACTCTTGTAATCATTTGTTTAAGTGGCATGATGTGACCTTAGCAAAACAACTACTTTCTACCAATCATTTGACTTAGCAAAACAACTACTTTCTACCAATCACTTGACTTTACCCAGTTCTAATCCATGTTCAATGTAGATGAGATAAAAAACAAATGAATTGATTAAACGTTGTAACTCAATGGTTTTTTCATTACATTAAAAATATTGACACTCTTCTAAAAGCAAATATCCAATCAAGGAAATAAATATAAATATAGCTCACATATCGAGAAATTCGTTTATTCCCATTATATTAAAATTAACCAAATACAAAATAGGAAAGCATAACCAAGTGGGACACTCCCATAAAATAAGGTAAAGAAAAATACATATAATTATGGTGTAAGAGCGATCGAGATCATGCGGGGTAGTCTCCTATGTTGGCCAATAAAGTCTTCACATGTATTAAGACCATGATTCAATGGGGGAGAGATCACAATCTCCAAAATTATAAGTTAATATAGTTGAATTGTATAAATTTGAACGTTAGATATTATAATAATTTTTATGTTTTTTTAAGGGTGGGAAAATTTATTATAATTTAGTTGTCAAATTAATAGTAGTAACAATTATTATTGATTGTTATTTGTGAATGTAGGTTGACTCATTATTATTATTCAAGGAATACTACACTATTTAGAATTACTTATTGATGGACCATAGGGGGCACGCTTTCACTCTTGCGAGATGCTTATGGGTTTTGGGCCATTAACCTATTTCCTTACATTTGAGAAAAACGAACTTTTAACCAAACATAAACATTTTACGTTATATATAAAATATTCATATTTAGTAAGTTTTTTGTTATTGTTATATCTAATATATATTATAAAAATATTATTTATATTAATATTTATGTTGTAATTTTATTTGATATTGGTTAGTTGCGTAGTTTTCAAGGTTTATGACAAAAATATATAACATAAAAGATTTGGAGAGTGTTTGTTGTATTTTAGGTACAATATGTCAAAGTTCACTTAAATTAAGCACATATCATATTTGATAGCGTTATTCCCCAACCAAACAATGACCTATGTCATCTCTTATACCATTTCAATTTGTCACTATGACATTTAAGTTCTTACAAAGAACGATGTTTTCATATTAATGTTAGTTATATTGTTTTATTGGCATTGAGTAATAATGTTTTTAGTATTTAGATTATGATGGAAAGTTTATGTTAAATATAATTTGTATTGGTTATATAGAGTATGTTAAAGTGTAATGAATGAAATAAAGAGATATTTATGTTATATGAATAATTTTTAAATATATAAGTTGTAGGAGGGGGAGAGATTTTCTTGAATCATGAGGAGCATCGAGTAATAAAGTATGTCTATCATCTTGGCAAAGGAACAAATAACATAGAAGAAATGTATGGGATTTTGTTTAGTCTTTAATTAGTTAAGGATAAAGAACTCTCCATGTTTGTTATTTTGGGAGACCCTTATCACTATCTACCATTTTCAAAATGATTCTCTTCTAAAGAATAGCCATCTAATTCATGTTCTTCAAATAATTATGAACATCTTGGATTCTTTCTCTAGCAAGGCTTTCTTCTACATCTTACAAAATCAAAATAGGGATGCTTACGAACAAGCCAATCAAGATTGTGGATTAGAGTTTGGACAACAATGTCAATGGAAAGATTAGATGGAAAACTATCCCTTGATGAACTCAATGTAAATCCCTAATTATATCATCTCTTTCCTTATTTTTCTAGGGAGTCTATTTTTCTTGGTTTGGAACTAGGTATTGCTTCCTTCTGATTTGTTGGAATCTCTCTTAACAATGGAAATCGATGTCCCTCTTCCACCCTGTGCACCCGCTATCATTCTCCTTTGGTATAGTGGAGGCTTTGTCAGAAGGAAGTTGTCATGGGTAATATTACATGCCAATTCAAGTCTGTAGAGGAAAAGAAGGTAATTAAATTTCACTGCTCCTATCAAATTGTTTATAGTTATCATCAATGTTCAATTTGAGTTTCTCTATTAGACTAGTTCTTGCTTTGTTTTTCATCTGAGGAGTTCTTAAGACTTCATAAATTATGGCCCTCCCTCATTGTAGGTGGTCCCTTCCCCTAAATTCTAGGATTCACTTATTTGGCTAATTTAGTGTTTGACTTCAAACTCCTAATAATTTCTCTAGATTACAATGGAAAACAAAATCTATAACACAGAGAATTTGGAGGTTTGTCGTGGTTATGGTGCTTGAATCATCTTCCTACATCCCCCTTTCAATTCTCATGTGGATAAAATTGATCTCCACAGGCATATTGTTCAAAAATTCAATATGATTTTGCATCTAATCGAACAAATGCAAAGACTACAAGCATAAGTGAATTGTCAGACTAATGAGATTGACGCCTTTCATAGTCAATTGGTCGAATTACAAAATTCAAGAAACAAAGGAATCCATAAAAAATATACAAGTAGTTTCAATGAGGATCAGTCTGAGATGTCTACTGACTCTCCCGCTATTTCATGATCTCATTTTTTAAATTTGTACTTATTTTTGTTCAATTTTGTCATCTTTATAGTTGTTGTTTTGTCTATTATATGCATGTCAAAAGAAATTTGTTTGTATAAGATCTTGGTTCTTCCATTTTATCCCCTTGTGAAGAACCTGCTCTCAAAACTTTAATGTAAAAGTCCTCGAATTTATTTCTACAACTGAACACATATTTAAAAGAAAAACTACTGATTATTATAAAAACAAATCATAAATATAAATATGAAGTAATAAATAATATTTATTCTATAACCAATTAATTAATTATATTAGAAAGATTTAATATTAAATAGTAAAGAATATTTATTCCATAATAAGGAGATGCTCTTCCTCTATGGCTATCCTCATAAGTATAAAAATAATGTTATATTAGGGTTTATACATTACCATATACCAATTCTCTCAACCAATATAAATTTTAAATTTATATGATTACTAAATGAAAAGATATGTACGTTATAGAAACAATTCCAATGCACATAAATATTAGGCATATTTGACTTATGTTAATGGACATTTCTAAAAGCATATAAACAAATTAATTTAAAACATTCTAAATTGATGGTTAATAACATTTTTTTAGATTACATTTATATGGCTTTCATAGAATAAAAGAGATAGTGGAAAAAATATTTCATTCTCACTCTTAGTCATAAATAAAATATTTAAATGTTTATGTGAGGCAACCTGATTTTATATCAACTTTAAAAAAACATAAAGTAAATAAGTCCGAGTGGTAGCTAAATTGGTGTATGTAAATTGTGAGATTCAAGTTTCAAATCCCTTGTGGGCATTTACCCCAATCCTTGACATATCCCAACGTCAGGTTTGTATAATCCTAGTCTATTCCCTCATTTTTATTGTCAGTGTAGCCCCCTTATTGTTATTTTTATGCCCATGTAATCTCCATATTGTTATTATTATGCCCCATAGAAGCTCACTATTGTTATTTTTGTGCCCTTGCATTATTATCGTTATGTCAGATTTGATTATATTGTGACCCCTTAGACTTCTATATATAGAAAGGAGGTTTTGTCATTTGAATCATCGAAGAATTGTTTGTTTGTGTAATTTAAATGAGGTTTCCCCCTTGAAGAGGCTAATTTTGAAGTCGTTGATCTATCTATTCTTCTATTTTGTGAGTTGGTTGCATAACATTTGGTATCAGAGCTTTGGATTCTAGGGTTTCGCTTCCTCAAACAGGTCATCTTGGAATTTTTTCTATAATGATTTTTCTTTGAGGCTTCAGATACTGAAATGTTTACCACATGGAGTTGAAATCTCAGAGAACTTCGTGTAAAATTTTCACATTTTGGTTCGCAATATTTTCAGAGATATGCTCTAAGGAAGTTAGGGTTTTCTCGGGCTCCAAAATTCTATCTCAAACATGTCACCTAGGGAAAACCAGCATAACTTTCGTTTCAGGCATCGGATTTGAATTCTATAAAAAATCACTGAAATTGCAAGGAATGTAGTTTTTTTTGCAGCAATTTTAGGGATGAAGGTTGAAACAGTGACACATGGGATCCTATACAACTTCACTCTACTGAATCAGCCCATAATCAGGTTATTGTGGGAGATTTGGCATAACTCTTTCTTGAAGAATCCAATCTCGATCAGAATTGTGGGGTTGGAAATTAGACTCAAAGAGCTACCATAATAAGAAATTTAAAATCTTGGACATTCACAGTTACATAGATACAATAGTTGCAATATCAAGCTCCTAAAACGCAAGAAAAATATGTATATGTTTTGCATAACTTTTGTTTGAAAAATCGGTTTGTGGTGATTCAAGGGGCATATTGAAGCATAGATATCATTGTTTGATTAAAAAAATCATAGAAACAAAAAAAATGGACACACCTAGTAAGCAACCAAAAATATCTTCAATGAAGCATAAAGAAGAGGAAGAAATGCATCATGATATAACAAATTTATGAGACAAAGTGCAACAAATTTCGCTCTCGGAAAAAGTAACGAAAAATGAATTGGAAGCCATGATGAATGTTAATATAAATGGTATAAAAAGGGGCATGAAAGCTAATATCGATGGTATAGAAGCAAAACTGAAAGGCATCATGGAAGATTTGAAGAAGACTTTGATAAATTTTCTACAAGAAATGCTTCCTAATGGCAAAAAGGTAGTAGAGGAAACTCATGATGAGAAAAAAAAAATGTTAATCATGATTTCATAGACTCTAATGTTGGAATGAGGACCCACCAGATTCCAAATATTGATATGAGGAAGTTTGATGGCAAGTATCCCATAACATGGATACTACAAATGGAGTAATATTTTGATCTGCATAATGTACCAAAAACACTAAAGGCATTGTGTTACACAAAAATATCGTCACCATGACTATTTACAGTCAATATGGGTCTATCATCACTTATACTAGCCTCCTAAGCAAGTCTCAGACCTTAGCTCTTCATGTCAATCTTTGAAAATGAGAGAAAGACAATGAAAATCAATAAAACTCTAGTTCTGCACTTTCTCTCACTTTTGCCTGCGGGCCCGCACTCTTTTTTCATATTACCTGCATATCTGCACGCTCTGTTTGTAAAGGGGTGGGTGCGTACCCCTGTAAAAGTAAAAAAGGCACAATTTTATTCTAAAAAACTCACTTTGGGTTAATTCTAGATGTTTCTAGAAGGAATTTTGACGTGGATTGTTCGCTCCAAGGTGGTTCATGCATCCCAAAAGAGAAGGAGCTAATCCCTTGATAGGAGGAGCTATCCCTTTGAAGGAGGGCTTTATCCCTTTGAAGGAGGACCTGGTAACTTCCCTCCATTGCACTATAAATCAAGGCATTGGGCTGGTTGCTAGAGAGGTTAGAAGCTGAACATTTTTAAGGGTAAATGCTGATAGAATTGGGACTTCCTAGTTAAGCTTGAGAGGAGAGATCACATACCTTTTGGCTTCATTGGGAAGTGAGTAAAACTTGTCAAAGTAGAGGAGACTTCTTGTCGGACCCTGGGAGGAGCTTGTACAGCATCAAGGCATAGGTTGTAAAGTTCTTCTTTGATTTGAATTAATACAATCAGATTCATTTTTCTCAACAAATTGTCTTATGTGGTTTGTTTCATAATCTCCTTGATCATTATGATGGATATGCTTTATGATATTGGCTTTTCAGGTGCTATTTGATTTGTTTGCTTGTTTGTGTTTGCAGACTTACTTCAAGGAAGCTCATTTGGAGCAAGGGAGCGAGACTTCCACAAACTTGCATTGGACCCAAGGTAGGCCTAAAACACTTGTTTGCCTTTATTTTTTGCATATTTAGAGAAACATAGTTTTTGATTGGCTTGCTTGTCACTAGATATCTTTAGATACTAGGGAGGTCGATCTTGTCCGCAACCTCGACTCATTCCGTGTGAAAAAATGGCGACTCCACTGGGGACTTGATTGTTTTCCTTGTTTTTACTTTGACCTGAGAAACTTGTGTTTTTTGTTTCTATTTTTGGCTTGTTGTGTGTGGAATTGGGTGGATTTAGTAGATCTAGGATTATTTTTGCTTTTCATAACTTTAGGAGAAGCCTGCACCCTGTGCTTGTAACACAGTGCGTACTTGTACACATGTTTGCTTTGCACACAGAGCGTGCATGCACCTGTGTGAACTGTGGGCCTGTGGACCCTGCTAAAATTTTGAAAAACTTAAATCTTGCTCTTTCAATTAGTTTTATTTTTGTTTAGATGTTGTTATCCCCTGCCCAGACCTGCATGTGACTTGTTAAGAACTTTCCTTCTTTTAATTCCATTGGTGTTAGGGTTTTAGGTGAAATTCCTAGAAGTTTTGGTTGCCGGTCTTGATTTTCATTTTGGTCGTGTAGTAGCTCAGAGCTTAGAAGTTGTAGAAGCCTCAAATCACCTTGGTTTTTACTGGCCTTCTTATGAGTCTGACCATTTGCAAAATCTACCTTTCTTGAGGAATCCATCTTGTGTTTTCTCTTTGTGAAACTTCGAAAAGCTTGTGTTAAAAGTTTGGATTTCATTTTTACAAAAAGAAAACAAAAAATCACTTTTTTTTTGACTGATTTGTGATTCTGGACAAGTTAGTCCTTGGTTTTCTTATCGCTAAGTAAAACATCCTTGAAAAAGACATCTTGTAAGCTTTTGCTTCAAATAGTTTTTTATAGTTTGTAGATCTCAAGATTTGCTTTATTCATAGTTTTGAGTGTTTTAAAAAAATACAAAAATCTCTTTTGAAAAAAGTTTGTTTTTGTAGTATTTGAGTGTTTGAAAGAAAAGGGAAATTCTTGTGAATTTAACGAGTTGTCTCGTTTTGAGTGCATTGGAACAAAAACTCTTCTTTTAATTTGTTTGTTAAGAAAGATTTGTGTTTACAAGTATTTGCATTCTCAAACTCTTTCCTAGCTAGAAGTTCATTGAAGAGAAAAGATTGTTTAATCATCTTAAGTGCATTTTTTAGTGATTTCGAGTCGAGTCTTCACACCACGAGTTTCATCTCCGTACCTCTTGGCTTAATAAAAACCAATAAAAATAACGCTTAAAGTAAAATTAATCTAGAAATATTTTTATTTCTAGGGCTCTATTACACCAACATAGCTTAGGCTAGTGTCTTGGAGTAGGGAGTACTTAACTCTCCAAGATAGTAAAACAAACAAGTATTTGTATCTTGCGGTAGGAGAGAAATCCAATTGTTGCATCTATGCTCTGGGAAAGCTCCTCTTAAAGGAGAAGCACGAGATCGTGTCCGAACCAGTGTGGAAATCAATCCTTCCTCATTGGGAACGACGCCAGATATTCACATATTACAAACGGTAAACCTCGGATTAACCATTGTCGAGGAGCCTGGGGTCACTTGTTGGTAAACCTCGGATTATGTCGAGAAGCCTTCAAGGGGATTGAGCTTGCTACTCTGCCCTTGCGTGCGTATCGGATCGTAGACTGTTCCCCCAGGTATATTTGTTTCTGTTGGTAACCTTAGGGACCATATTCTCTAGGATTCTTCCTAAGGTGACGGTGGCGGGAAGATCCCACTATACCTGGAGCAGACGCCGGCTAGACTCACTTGGATTTTCTGGGGGGTTCTCTTCACTCAAGACGGTTAAGTGGAGAAACTTGGTCCAATATATTCATTAAGCAGGTTGCCAGGGTAACTGTTCCAATCGCTATTTCTGTATCGAACTCTGCAACGTTGGATTTCATCACCAACTAGTGTTTTCGGTCCGGAAAGTTACTGTTTGTGTGTGTTTGATCTCTTAGATTCTTTTTGCGTGTGATTCAATTTGTTTAGTTCTTTAGAGACTTTAGGTGGTTTTTATTGAGATTTTACTTTGTTTGCGTGTGAAGTAGTTAAAAGTCTTTAACTGTGGCTGAATTACCGGGGCATTCCCGTAGACTTCGGGGACAATCCCCTGAGTTTGTTAATGTGGCTGATTTACTGAGGACTTCACGTAGACTTCGGGGTCAACCTCCTGAAGGCATACCGAGCCACTTTGAAGGCTTGAGAGTCCTCGTATCTCCAAGTAGCAGTAGAAGTGGATCACCTGAAGAAGGAGAACCTCCTTTGGTAGAATATTCTGATTCTCAACCGTTAGTAATTTCAAAAGTTACTGGTAGCATTGTGTCTACTAGTGATATAGGTGAAGAACCTGACGTATCTGAACCCGAA
>APFE031362216.1:0-17015 GCA_000404065.3 Pinus taeda | reverse complement strand
AGGCATCGTGATGGAAGATTGAGCTCCAATAAACAACTGATCTTGGGTTTCCTGCAGCATCATGTCTCCTGATCTCAAAGGAGAATTTCTCATACTGGTGATAGAGGATAAGATGATAGATGTATGAGGTGTATCTGAACACCTTCTCTCTGGGTAAATGCAGAAATTGCTCATGTATTTTGTCTGAGATGAATGTGGCGTAGTTGTAGCAGATAGGGGTGTTTCCAGGGGTAAACATTAACATCATAACTAATACAGTTTCCTCTATAAACTCTGTTGACCTATATCCCAGAATTGAGCTCACCATATGGGCTAGGTCTAGCCCAAGTTGATTTAAATATCCATCAAAAATAGGAGGATGCAATACTGTGTCTGATTTGCTAATGAATAGCTGATTAAATCTTATGATGTCTGCCTCTGTGAGTGTCTTGGTCCCTTTGTTGATTAAGTCTAAGAGGGACAAGGGAACCATCTTCTTATCAGTTCTGAACTGAACCATATCTCTGATGGCCTGAGGGGTGGTATAGAACACAACTTCACCCTTAGGATTTACAACAGCTCTCTGAGATGGCTCATATTGACTGGCACACAGATAAATTAGGTCAGGAAATTGCCTGACCAGAGGCATTTTAAAAGTTGGCAGGGCAGACTCCCAGATGCCTAAGATGTCTGTCCCCTCTCTGTGCTTGGCCCTGAAATCATTTAGCAATTGAAGGTGGGGGGTGCATCCTTGCCTGGAATCTTCTGAAATCTGATAATCCAGGTCTGCTAGGTCCTGCCAGTCTAGCTCCCTCTGAGGAGCATTCAGAGGAGTGACATTGAGGATTTCAGGGGTTTCCATGCTTAATGCAAAAAATGACTGAAATGCTGTTTGAAACAGTGAATTCTGATGGGAACCAAGGTCAACAGGGTTGGATTACAATCAGGATGAGAATGCCGGCCCCTTAGGAAGGGTTTTAAGTGGCAGGGAGACCTCCTCTGTCAATTTTGGGAGTTTTCTGAGGAGTTCACGACTGCGTGAACAGGGTAATTCTTTTAACTGGTTTGGCAGTGAATTGCAGGTCTCCGACACTGTATTTCAATTTTAACTGGTGAAATAGGAAAAACACAGTTGGTTTACCGGTGAATTTCAGATCTTACAAGCTTTCATGGCGGGTTTTACAGAAAATTGAAGAAAAACCAGTTAAGAGAGGGCGAGGCTGAAATACCTGGTAAACAATAGTCTAAGCTGAAGAATGCAACTGAATTTTGCGCGCGGGGTGCTTCGGAACAGGTTGCAGGTTGGCTGGTGGCGCAGGCGTCGTAAATCCCATGCAGAAGACTAAACAGGAAAATTTTGAAAAATTGCGAAAAATGGTAAAAACTGACGAAAATATGGCTTTTTGGCATTTTTGGCGCGCTTTATGGATGACGTCAGCATGACGTCAGCATGGGGCCCGGGTTGGGTGACGTCATCATGACGTCATCATGGTGACGTGGCAGTCATCAGTTGGTCCACGGGGGCGATGATGTGGCGGCCGGGTGGACGAATCAGGAATGAGGCGGGATGAACTGGCGGTGACGTGCACGGTACCGGGGCGCAGTCGTGGACAGGACAGATGTCGCCATATCGGAAGGGGGCCTGTACGCCGGACGAACTGTCAGGCGTTGCTCCGATGCAGTAATACTGTGACGCGTGCCCCTGCGCTGATGCTGGCCTGACGTAAGCGTCTGACAGATTTCGGAAGGTATCTGTCAGACACATAAGGCCTTCCGATATTGATAATGGCCGTGGATCTGGAGGCGGATGATCAGACGGTCATCGGGTGCCTAACTTGCGAGGACGGAAACAGCCCCTTCGGTTATCGTGCGGACGTCGGGATTGCCCGAAATCAATCTCCGCTGTGGATTTGGACCTGCTGCGATCTGACGGTGGTCGCGCCTGCAACCTGCAAGGACAATACGGACTAGCGGGCGGGCAATAAACAATAACTTTCTTCTGCAGACGTGGACGGTGGGACCCTCCGGGCGACAAATTTTCTTTGTTGGTGAACTTTTAATGGTTTTCTTGCCGATGTATAGTTACCCGCCTATATTGGAAATATGAACTATTCCAAAGGTTTTTATAAAGTTGCGGGTATTATTATTTCCGAAGGCGAAAACTTTGGATAAAGGGGTTTTTTGCACAAATTCATGAAATATCAAAAGGTGAAGGACCCCCGACCTTAGGATAAAGCGGGGAAGGGTGATTTTACAAGGTTTTCCGCTCATTGGAGTAGTTTTATGGGTTTTCCAAGGTTTTTTCATGTTTTTTCAAGGTTTTCAAGGTTTTTCAGGGCAACATGGCACTTTGGGTAGGGGAACTGGTCTGAGGTGGAGCAAGAAGGTGAGTCATGGGTTCTTGACCTTGACCAGGTGTCAATTCAAGTCCCAGGGATAGAATACTATGGCTATAGTGCCAGGGAGGGGATATTTATGTATTGTGGGGTTTATACACCATGGTGTTTATAATATTAGGGGTAAAGGAGTATAGGGAGCTAAGTAGTATAGTTAGTTGTTAATATGGAAGGAATTTATGAGTGAGGGCTAGCTCAACCAAGTTTTGTTTGCAAATAGCTTGAGATTGGGAGTAGTTCAAAATGAAAAGATTTTTGCACAAGAAATGTGGCTTCTCAAGGGCATAGGAATGTAAAACATATGATTTCTTATGCTTTGTGCAACTTTGGGGAAAGGGAGTTAGTAATGAATGATTTAAAAATGAGAAACAGGGGAGTTAGTCATGCTTCATAGTGCTGGTCTTCCTGTAGATATTTCAGCAACTTTGATTTTGAAAGAGACACCATTTCTGTAACCCCATCTACCTACCCAACTATTTTTCCTAGCATTTTTTGTTCCTTCTTGGAGGGTGCACTTGGACTTGCAAACCCTTTGAATGCCTTTTCTTTTATTGGCTTTTTCTCATATTCTCTATCTAATGCAACCCTTATTCCTTCCAAGGTCCCAGATTATACAGTTGGGAACCTTTGTTTCTCTACCTATTCTATTGGTCTGCCAAGATTAAACAGTTTGGACAGATATCATTCTCTATTCTACAACAAGAAATTGAAAACATGACATGGTCCAGATTAGACTGTTGGACCAGCCATCAAAATTGAGTTTTTATCAAAACTGATACAGACATTACCTTCTTAGGGAAATATGGGATCTTTGCAGTTGTCAAAGTAGAACATATTTGGACCTTTGATATCCAATCATGAAAAATGAAACCTATTGGTATAGGTATCTAACAGTGGCTCCACATGGGGATGGTTTTTCCTTTGGAAAGAGCAAGAACAGCAGGTCAGTGGGCCTGGATCTCTTTGACTGCTCCTTTGAAATTTTGAAGTTTTGTTTATCATAAATTCCTCAAATTGTAGACTGATAAACTGAAGCACAGCCTGTTTTCAATTCCATTCTTTGTCTGTAATGCCTTTCAAAATGTCTTTACCTTCATGCTTTCAAAAAGGACAATATATACAACACATACAGAATTTATTTACATCAAACTATGTACAAAATAGGCCATCTCTTTTTCATGGAAGGTAATCAAAATAGTGTTTGAGCATCCTGCCATTGACAGGGCCTTCCTCTAGATCACTTTTGTCCAAATTTTGCAGAAAATAGGTGTTGTTTCCCTGCACAGCTTGTATTAAAAATGGTCCTCTCCAAAGGGAGTCAAACTTTCCATGCTTGCCTTTGCTCTCTCTTCTTGAATCCCATTTGAGGACCTTGTCCCCTATATTGAAATCCTCTGCTTTGGTCCTTCTATCAAATGCCTTTTTAAGCTTTTCTTGTAGCACTTGAACTCTGTTGTACACTTTCTCCCTGGTTTGCTGCAAACCTATGATCTGATTTATCCTTCTTTGCATGTCATTGGGCTCAGCTTGACACTCCTGAAGCATCTTCATAGCAGGGATTCCTAATGATGAAGGGAATTTAGCCTCTAAACCATAGACTAATTCATAAGGGCTGACCCCAATTGACCTTTTAGATGTTAATCTGTCTGCCCATAATGCATTTATCAGTTTCTTGTGCCAATTTTTCTTGTTGTCCTCTAATATTTTCTTGATCATATTCACCAAGCTCTTGTTTGAGGATTCTGCCAGCCCGTTGCCTTGGGGATAGTATGCTGTGGAGTGGCCCAATGTGATATGAAATTTATGACAAAAATTGACCATTTTTTTAGATCTGAATGCAGCAGCATTATCTGTTATTATTTTGTCAGGGCATCCAAATCTAGCCAGAATGTTCGTTTCCAAAAATTTGATGATGGCAGAATCATTAGCTTGTCTGCATGGGATTGCTTCAATCCACTTTGTAAAATAATCTGTTGCAGTAAGAATCCACCTATGCTGGCCTGAAGAGGAGGGATTGATTTCACCAATGAAATCTAGGCCCCATTGCTGAAATGGTTTCTCTGTTGCAATAGGCCTGAGGGGTAGAGGCAGCAGCTGTCTTTTTCCTTCAAACACTTGACATTTGTGACATGCAGTGGTAAATTTCTTGATATCAGCAAAGATAGTGGGCCAGTAATACCCAGCTCTCAGTATTTTGTTGACAGTGGATTTCCAGTAAAGATGACCTCCACAATCTCCTGCATGAAATTCTTCCATGATCTTGTTGGCTTCACCCTCAATCAGACAATTCAGCAAGATGCCCTCATGGTCTCTCCAAAACAAATTTTCTTCCATGACGCAAAATTTAGAGGCTTTCATTTTGACAAACCTACTCTTAGTTCTAGACAGTCCTGGGGGAGCACACAGGTTTTGCAATACGTAACAAATATCAGAATACCAAGGGGATTGCTCAAAGGCTACATTGATCTTTGGAGTCGCCAGCTCCTGTTCACTGTCTAGTTGATTAATGTCAAGGACTTGGAAGTTTGTTTCAGACATTAGTTTTGCTAAGCCCTGCCCCTTTATGAGTTTGGTAGGCTTTATTTCTATGTCAAATTCCAAAATGTTTGCTATCCACTTGCCTCTTCTACCCTCCAAATTCTCTTGTGTAAGTATATCTTTGACAATTGGGCTTGGTACATAGGCAATTACATGGGAATAAAGGATATAAATCCTGAAGTCTTTGACGGCTTTGACTAACGCATAGGCTTGCTTCTCCATGATTTGATATTTGAGGGGAGCATCTCTTAGGGCTTTGCTAAAGAAGGCTATAGGTTTTTTATTTCCTAAATCATCCTTTTGAAGCAAAACAGCAGCAATTGTATGTTCAGAGGCAAAGGAGAATATGATGAAGTCTCTATCAAACTGTGGACTAGTTAAGACAGGAGTTTGGGTCAGAGCAAATTTAATGCTCTCAAAGGCTTGTTTAGCATCTACTGTCCATTTAACTTTGGAATCCTTTTTCAACATGTTATTAAGCAATCTGCTAAGTTCAGCCAAATTTGGAATAAATCTTCTTAGGAAGTTGATCTTTCCCAAAAAGGCCTGTAATTCTTTTATGTTCCTGGGATAGGGCATGTGTTGGATAGCCTGGATTCTTTCTGGATCTATTCTGATGCCGTCCTTAGAAATAATGTGTCCTAGTAGTTTACCTTCCTCCAGACCAAAAATGGACTTTTTTGGATTCAATGATATCCCAAATTTTCTACTTTTTAGAAAGATTTGTCTTAGATGATTTAGGTGTTCTGGGTCTGATTTGGAGAATGGTGTAAGGTCATCCAAATAGATGACTAGGAAGTCATGAATTTCTTTGGCAAAAGCAATGTCCATTGCTCTTTGGAATGTGGCCCCCGCATTTTTCAAACCAAATGGCATTTTGACATACTTGAAGGTTCCCCATGGGGTTGTGAATGCAGTTTTATCCTGATCATTAGGATGGACCAAAATCTGATTGAAGCCTGAAAAGCCATCCAACAAGGAAATCCTTGAAGCCCCTACTACTCTCTGTAAAATGTGGTCCATTTTAGGTAGGGGGTAGTTATCTTTCAATGACACTTGATTAAGGTTTCTTAAATCCACACAGAGCCTTATTTCACCTGTTTTCTTCCTTGTGGGGACTAGGTTTGAAATCCAATCAGAGAATCTGATTGGTGCTATTATTCCTGCTTTAAACATCTTTTGGACTTCCTGTTCCATTGCTGGGAGGAGCATGGGATTTATTCTCCTCAATTTTTGTTTGAAAGGTTTCTGATTTGGCTTGAGTGGAATTGTGTGCTGTATAACAGAGGTGTCATAGGACTTAAGGTCCTCATAACTCCATGCAAAGACATCCTGAAATTCTTTAAACAAATCTATGTATTTAGGCTTTTGGTCAGGAGGTAGGGCAGCTGATAGTTTTATGATTTTGGGGCTTTGTACTGTCCCTATATTGTGTTCTTCAATGGTAGCGTTTAAGGGTTGGAACTTTGGTTTATTAGGGACATCATTAGAATCAAACATATCTTCCAATGGGGCTAAACCTATGGGTAAAAGATTGTCCTTTAACTGTATTATTTTAGTTTCCTCCATAGGCATTTGTTCACACTCAATTTGTTGGATTTGTTGAATGTTATTTTGGTTGAAAATCGTAGGGTTTAGCATTTGGTAAACTGTTTTGGGAGACAATACTTGACTGCTTTTGAAATTAAGTATTTGCGATTGACTTGCCGGTTCTGTGTCTATTTTCAGACCTGAAAATTGTTCTTGCAAAGTCAGAAAGTTGTTGATTTGTTTATCATTATCAAATACTTGCCAGTCTTTTATGTTATTTGGGACTGATGGTCTGTGTCTCACCTCAGCTGTGAAACGGTGATTGGGGTCAAAGGGCAGCTTGCAAGTACTTGCAAACATGGCTAGACTGTGAGCATGCAGGTTTTGTGACCTAGGAACTTTGGTGATTTGGTAATTGGGAAAAGACTTAAGTAGCTCTGTAGCCACAGCTCTGTATGATCTGAGTCTATTATCTTTGGCAACAAAATTACCCTTCACTTGTTGAATAACCAGGTCAGAATCCCCTAGGATGGATATTGTAGTGATTTGCAGGGATTGTATCAATTTAAGGCCTAGCAAAAGGGCCTCATATTCAGCCATATTATTGGTACATCTAAAGTTCAGTCTGTAAGCTCTTCCTTGTGCATGACTACCATCCTTATTATGCACCCATATTCCTGCTCCTGCCCCTAGCCTGTTAACTGATCCATCAAATTCTAGGAACCATAAGCTTTCTTTTTCTAGGGGTTTTTGGATGAGGTCTGTGTGGGATGAATTGGTGATTTGTAGGATGGGCTGATTAATTGGCTTGGCTTGCTTGACATCCACTTCACTTGGTAGAATTGCTTTGTTATCTAGGGGGGCCATTGTTTCATTATTCTGTTCCAAAAGGATGATTTCACAATCATTTGTTTTGTTAGTATGACTTTTGCCATTGTTTGATTTAGTTTGTGCTTGGACATCAAGCTCCTCTTGTTCAATTTGATTGGTTTTCATTATATGCGCCTTTTCCTTGATGTAGCTGTTTGTATTGTCATTGTAAAGGATATATGAGTCTATATCAGAGTGGACAGCATAAATGGGAAAGTTTTGAGGCTTCTCTGTACTACTGACCATATATTTCATTAGTGACTCACTATACAACCTCTTGGGTTGACCAAAGACTGTGATAGTAGCATATGACATGTCTAATTGGAGAGATCCTTGAAGCTTGGCTCCCCATGATCTTGACAGCAACATCCCATATTTGGGTGGGATATCAGCAACAACCACATCCATTAGGATTGTTTTGTTCGGGTACTAAACTAAGGACACACATAGGTCTTTTATTAGACCTAAACACTTGACTTGACTGGAATCAAATGAAAAAAGGTCTTTGTATGGTCTAGTAATATCCAAATTCAACCTTTCCATTACCGATTTGGGCATTAAGTTGTGAGAAGCACCAGAATCAAACATTGCATTGTGTAAAATTTTGTCATGTATATGGAGGCTGACATAGAATGGTAAGACTCCTGAGGCAGCTATTTTTCCATCAACCTCTGGGCCAAAAAGCAATTCTGGGGTATCATCTAACACATTGACATTGTCTATGTTTTTGCTATGGGTAAGTTGCAGAGATTTTTGAATTTGCTGTTTATAGATCTCATTTTTGGCTAATTCTGCCAGAGGTATGGTTATCTTCAGTTTTCCAATCTCATTTTCCAAATCAAAGGGTTTTTCTGATTGTGTTTTGGTAGTATGGGTGAACTTATTGTCCTTATCTACTGAGATTTGTTCCTGATTTTGGGGTTTGTTCTTGTTGATCACTTCCTGAGGTTCTTTGCTTGATTTGGGCTGCTCAACTGATGGAATAGGTGATTTCAGTGACTGTTCAGTGATGTCTTCCACAATTACCTCATTTGAGGGAGAATTAGTTGTGCTTTTTGGTTCTAGAGCTATGGCATCTCTGGGCTGTGATTTATCTTTTGTTTTCTCAGGTTGTGTTACATTCACAGTCCTACTTCTTAACTTGTACTGTTTATGAACTTCATAGACAGCAGTATCATAGCCTTGTTTAAAATCAAATGATTCTCCTGAACTTGTCTGAAACTGTTTACTATCATCCTCATCCTGATCTTCCTGACTCAAGAAGACTTGGTGCTTGTTGTCAAGCCCCATTAGGTGGATATGAGTATCTTCTGCTTGTTCTTTAGATGTGGATGTTTCAGCATAATTTTCCTGAAATGGTGGTCTTATTTCAGGATCAATATTAGCTTTGTTGCCACCAGGATTTTGGTTCCTCCTAAAGTTTGG
This sequence comes from Pinus taeda, assembly GCA_000404065.3. Lineage (NCBI taxonomy): Eukaryota > Viridiplantae > Streptophyta > Pinopsida > Pinales > Pinaceae > Pinus > Pinus taeda. Next base: position 8,277 of record APFE031362216.1, on the reverse strand, counting down.
ATTCCTATTAGGATTGTTTGGTGGTGCTTCCCATAAGGATTTTCTTTCCACAGATTCTACCCTATCACCTAACCTTTTCATACCAGAAATTATTGCATCTAATTTTTGGTCTAAGGCAGAGGGTTCTTCCTTGAAAACAACCCTCTTTTCTGTTTTGGCCCTGTTCCTCTTGGCAATCAGATTTGCTTCAACTGTCACAGCAACTCTCTGAGCTTCTTCAAGGGTTTGAGGGGCTCTTTCTTTCAGTTGGTAGGCCATATCTGGGTCAAATCCATCTGGGAATTTGTATAAGGCTAAATCCGGAGGAGGTCTTAGGTTTTGAGGTATAGCATTATAAACATTGTTGAACCTGGCACAATATTCCAAAACAGTCTCTTGGGGACCTCTTCTAATCGTGTCATACTCACCAAGTATGTGTAAAGGGTCCTTCTTTTTCTCCCATCTATTTGTGAAGGATTGGTATAGCTCATCAGGGGTAGTAATGCTATTTGCAGGCAGAGATCTAAACCATGTTCTCACATCTCCTGTTAGGCTTTGGACAAATATTCTCATCCTTACAGTTTCATCATCGATTTCATAATTCTCAAAGTGATCTTGCATTCTTTTAGCATGTTGAATTGCAGAATAAGGTCCAGTGGAGTCAAAGTATGAGATTTTGGCCTGGTAGTCCTGAGGTAAAGCCACTGGGTTGGCAGGCAGTTGTAGGGGTGCATACCTGGCCATATTTGCTGGATTTTGGGGGTTAACTGGGACAACTGGAACAAAAGGAACAAAAGGTATCACAGGGGTAACAGGTACGAAGGGTATGGCAGTATGGGATGAACAGACTTGTGTGGGAGAAGAAGGGATTGACGGAGAACTTTGGGATGTGGAAGGGGAGCTGGGGGAATTAGGGGTGGAACGAAATAAGACTTTAACTGGAGTGGGGATTTGGTTAGGAAACTCTGGCTGTTGACTGATATCAGCGAAGTTATCTTGTAGTTGCTGTTTCCTAACAAACTTAGGGATGGTATTAGGATTTTCGAAGATAGTAGGAGGATTGGGATCAGGGTTATTCCTTGTGTACCGGAGGTTCTTCTTAGGAGCCAGTTTCTAAGCCAGTTTAGTAAGAAATTCTGTGCAGAAAGGGGTCTGATTCAGCTCTTCCTTTAGGCTACAAATGTCTGTGTTGGAGTAGCTTAGAGGTGTCTTAACTGATATTCAGACTGTAAATGTGATTTATTAATAGATTTTAGGCTTCAGATCCCGAGATTCCCCAGTGGAGTCGCCATTTATGTTAACACCCAGGTTGTTCTCTTTGACTCCTAAGAGAATACGGCCGGGGTAACCACTAACCAATCTTTGGGCTGCAGCTTCTAGCCCAGCTGCAGTCAGAGAGGGCTCTCTCTGTCAGGTTTGTTACTGCTTTCAGTAAGGGTTTTAGGCTAGTTGTGAGGTGAGTTTTTTGGTTGTTTTTGTGTATTTGGTTGGGAGGATGCTTCTGCTTTCTTTAAAGTACATCAGCAGGGGAGATTGGTCCATTGGGCAATGGGGTCTGGGACTGTTTTCTGTTGAAATCTTGATTTTTGGTGAGGAAGAAAGCTACAGGGCCTGCGTACAATTCATGAAACAAACTGTGAATATTGAGGATGAGGTGAATACAACTAGTAATGAGCAATTAAGATTTCATTACTTAGGCTGTATGTTTGTGAAAGAGGCATGTTATCTAAGAGCAATCACTTGAATTCTTAAAACAACCATGCACAGTAAGGATATGGCTTAAAGGTAGCATTTAAGAATTACACTTTAAACACCGTAACAGAAGAAAACATATAAGACGGTTCAGATTGAGCTCAGGGTAGTCAATGACTAAATCCTGAGGCTATCCTTTTTCTTTACTATCTAGAGTTCCAGGCATACAGGTGACATGAGAAACAGGAAACATGAGAAACATATGGAGTAAATGGAAACATATATAACATAGGGAGCCATGAGAAAACTTATTGAGCCATATAATGATCAAGAATCCTGCAACTTTGAGCCACACACCATCAAGAGACCAAGAGTCAACACATCACTGGAGAAATCCCACTGCCTTTGTATTAAACTGTCTGAGAAATTTACAATATCAGAGATGCAGAGGAGATATCAGAAGAAATCTTACATCCGGAGTCCAACCCCTCTAAACCAACGCGAGGGTCTATATATAGAGTTTTTAGATACAAAAATATCTCAGGAATGGAGTCATCTGAGAGGAAAAAATCTCTTACACTTGTACAGAGAAAGTCGATGAGAAGTTATTGCAAGTGTAAATGTTTCTTTTAAAGCTATTAACTCCTGATATGATAACTTTTTGACTTTTGAGTGCTGCGGAGTTGATTGGGCGGCTTTTTCATAAATTAAGCATTGAAGTGCTTTGTTACTTCTGATTTTTCTGTATCTTTCTTGACTCTGCCATCTGTACCTGCTGTTGTTGCTGTTGATGCCGAGTATCTGTGCTGAGTTGGCTCAGTGTCTTCATGCTTGCTGTGAAAGCTTTGTCCCCCTGTAGGTGCAATATAGACTGTATTGCTGGCATAAAGTTTTTTCTTTCTTAGCCTTGGTTCAAAAGTAACTTTACCAAGTCTTGCCACGTGTCTGGATGGGGAAGCTGGTGTTTCAAAATTGACCCTATTGTTTCATCAGCTTCTGTATACTTATAAAAGTCAGGAGGCTTATCAAATAAATGTGCTACCTCATTTTTAATAAAAAACAAATTATCTAACTTATTAAAAAGAACTTGTCCTGTTAATGGGCCTGCTGTAGATGACCCCGAAGCCTCAGCAATCTGCATGGCTGAGAAAGTACTTAGTCTTTTGATGTACTTCTCATAAGAGAGAAGCTTTCCTGACTCCTCCAAGCTTGGAAGCCCTTTGTCCTGGAGGGCTGTGAACCTATTCTGGAACTTAGATATATCTGCTTGCATATCATGCACCCTTCTGTCCAGTGTCTGAATTAGGTTCCTCATTGTTGTAGTTCTCTTGATTATGGAAATGGTTTCAGTTCTGTTAGCAATTCCCATTTGGATTAGCTGAGAACTATTCCTATAATTCAAAATTTCTATCATCTTTGGGGCAAGGTCTGCCATATTGCCTAAGTCATTTCTTGCTCTGTATAGCTCCTTCTTTGCCTTGCCAATAAGTCCAATCTGCTCATAAATAGCATCAATGTACTCCCACTGGTTAGTGATTGCTTGTCCAATGGCAGTCCATATCACCTGCTTGGTTTCTGCTGTTACTTTGTCAAAACTGAGCTGCTTTTCCAGCTCTGCAATAGTCTTTCTCAGGGTCTTTACTTCCCTCTCTTTCTCAGCCACGTTCTGCTTAGACTTATCATATTTCTCCTCTATTTTTGCTAAGCTTTCCTTGGCTTTGTTTAGCTCTGTCATTTGAGCTTCCAGCACTTGAATTTCCTGCCTTAGCTTCTGCATATCTAGGCTCTCGGCCTGCTCTGTTGGTGGTGCTGTAGTGGCTGGCTTTGTTGTAGTTGTTTTTGTTGTAGCTGGAGCCTTCTCTGTTGGAGCTGCCTTTGCTGCCTGCTGTGGAGGGATATCCTCTTTAGGGGTTTCTTCTCGGTTTGTTTTCTCTGTGGGTGGTTGAGAAGATTTCCTTTGTTCTCCCTTCTGTATAACTGCTTCTAGGGTGTTCTCTGTGTCCAGCAACTTTTGCTGGGTGTCCACCAATTCTTTATACAGAGTCATGAGCAGTGCAGTGATATCCTTATCTCTTCTTTGTTGGGCTACGTCATCTGTTTGCGGATGTATTGTTGGTGGGATTTTCATCCTCTTTTTGATAGCAGCTACATCTGCATCCCTTAGTTTAAGGACCTGTTGAATGGCCTTAACATCATTGGGATCATGCCCAAATTCAATGATAATATCCTCCAGCGCCCTGATTCTATTGTCCTTGGCTTGAGAGGATGCCCTCTCCAACTCAAGCTGTGCTGCTGTGTTGTTCAAACTGTTTTGCAGCTTATAATTCACCAAGGTTTTGTCTGCCAGAGAGGCATAGACCATCTCACCCGTTTGCTTGTGAAGCTCAATCTGGTCTATAGGGTGGATATCTTTGGCAAGGACCTCTAAGTTTGTCCTTATGTAATCTGCAGTTGATTGAGGCCACTGCTCAGTGGGAGTAAAATGACTCAAAGTCAATTTGGCTTCTTGTACATCATATGCAGCCATAAGCCTTTGTTGATTTGATGGAGCCATGTTTAATAGGTAGTTGTATAGCTTGATTTTGAGTGGCTCACTCCTTCTCTTAGCATCCTTGAAGAAGTCCTTGATGCCTGCAGCTCTATTTTTATCTTGACCTGAGGAGCTGACCTCCCCAAGTGCTGTCCTGTCCTGCTCTTGATGCATTGAGCTAGCGGAGGCCTCAAAACTTTGAATTTCCTCTTCTCCAAATGGATTTAGCCTCTGCCTTTTTTCTGAGCCTTCTGTGAGTGGGGTCTCCCTATCCCTCTTCCTACTGATATCCTCCCTTAAAGGGGTTTGGAGGATTGTGGGGTCAACCCTAGAATCTTGTCTAGGAGGAGCCATACTGGTTGTTTTCTCTTGGGTGGCAGCCTGGCCTTCTCCTTTTTGCTGTTCCTGATCCTGTTGATCAGTTTGTTGCTGATTTTGTTGCTGTTGATCCTGCTGTCCCTGTTGGCCGTCTGTTTCTTCCATCACCTTGCCCTTTCCTTTGTCTTGTCCTTGCTTTGAAGCTTGTGCTGCTCCTTCTTGTGTTGCAAATAAGGAAGTTGGCGCTGTTGTATGAGGACTGGGTAGTGTAGGCACCTGTGAAGGACACTCCAAGTCAGCCATTTTCAATAAATGTTTTCTAGCCCTGTCGTTTAGCTCTTCTTGGGTCAGGGGCTCTATCAAGGTGTTTTTCTGCCATTTTGGCTGGTTTGCATGTCTTGATATGAGGATCATGTTATGATGCTCATAACCAGCGAGTTTGTACTTTATTCTCCTCTTGGATATGAAACCATTGGGGTCGTATGGTTTCCATAGGAAGCTGTGGGTTAGGCCTAGGCCTTCTAACATTCTTTCTGCCTCCTTCCATCCTTCTTTTTTGTTTAACACAATATTCCCGAGTTGGTTTTTGATCTTAAGTTGTGCCTTTTTGCCCCTTCCTGAAAAATGAACAAGGTCTACATGTGCAAACTGTCTGAAATACTCTAGGGCAAAGAGCCTCATAGGCACATATCTGGGCAGCCTGAATGGTCTTAGCTCACAACCATATATTCTGATCACTGTGTGATGCTGGTAGAAATACCAGTCCCCTATGCTATAAGCAGTGGATAGTTGTAGTATCCTCTTCATATCATCAGTGAGTCTAGGAGGAGGCTCTGTTAGAAGCAAGGACATGGCTGGATGGATGAATAAGTCTATAAACTCACAATATGTGTAGGGTGAGTAGGCATTGTGATGGAAGATTGAGCTCCAATAAACAACTGATCTTGGGTTTCCTGCAGCATCATGTCTCCTGATCTTAAAGGAGAATTTCTCATACTGGTGATAGAGGATAAGATGATAAATGTATGAGGTGTATCTGAACACCCTCTCTCTGGGTAAATGCAGAAACTGCTCATGTATTTTGTCTGAGATGAATGTGGCGTAGTTGTAGCAGATAGGGGTGTTTCCAGGGGTAAACATTAACATCATAACTAATACAGTTTCCTCTATAAACTCCGTTGACCTATATCCCAGAATTGAGCTTACCATATGGGCTAGGTCTAGTCCAAGTTGATTTAAATATCCATCAAAAATAGGAGGATGCAATGCTGTGTCTGGTTTGCTAATGAATAGCTGATTAAACCTTAGGATGTCTGCCTCTGTGAGTGTCTTGGTCCCTTTGTTGATTAAGTCTAACAGGGACAAGGGAACCATTTTCTTGTCAGTTCTGAACTGAACCATATCTCTGATAGCTTGAGGGGTGGTATAGAACACAACTTCACCCTTAGGATTTACAACAGCTCTCTGAGATGGCTCATATTGACTGGCACATAGATAAATTAGGTCAGGAAATTGCCTGACCAGAGGCATTTTAAAGGTTGGCAGGGCAGACTCCTAGATGCCTAAGATATCTGTCCCCTCTCTGTGCTTGGCCCTGAAATCATTTAGCAATTGAAGGTGGGGGGTGCATCCTTGCCTGGAATCTTCTGAGATCTGATAATCCAGGTCTGCTAGGTCCTGCCAGTCTAGCTCCCTCTGAGGAGCATTCAGAGGAGTGACATTGAGGATTTCAGGGGTTTCCATGCTTTATGCAAATAATAACTGGAATGCTGTTTGAATCAGTGATTTCTGATGAGAACCGAGGTCAACAGGGTTGGATTACGGTCAGGATGAGAATGCCGGCCCCTTAGGAAGGGTTTTAAGTGGCAAGGAGACCTCCTCTGTCAATTTTGGGAGTTTACTCAGGATTCCACGACTGCGCGAACAGGGTAATTCTTTTAACTGGTTTGGCAGTTAATTGCAGGTCTGCGACACTGTATTTCGATTTTAACTGGTCGAATAGGGAGAACACAGTTGGTTTACCGGTGAATTTCACATCTTACAGGCTTTCATGGCGGGTTTTACAGAAAATTCAAGAAAAACCAGTTAAGAGAGGACGAGGCAGAAATACCTGGTAAACAATAGTCTAAGCTGAAGAATGCAACTGAATTTTCCGCGCGGGGTGCTTCAGAACAGGTTGCAGGTTGGCTGGTGGCGCAGGCGTCGTAAATCCCATGCAGAAGACTAAACAGGAAAATTTTGAAAAATTGTGAAAAATGGCAAAAATTGACGAAAATATGGCTTTTTGGTATTTTTGGCGCGCTTTATGGATGACGTCAGCATGGGGCCCGGGTTGGGTGACGTCATCATGACGTAATCATGGTGATGTGGCAGTCATCAGTAGGTCCACGGGGGCGGTGATGTGGCGGCCGGGTGGACGAATCAGGCATGAGGCGGGATGAACTGGCGGTGACGTGCACGGTACCGGGGCGCAACCGTGGACAGGACAGGTGTCGTCATATCGGAAGGGGGCCTGTACGCCGGACGAACTGTCAGGCATTGCTCCGATGCAATAATACTGTGACACGTGCCCCTGCGCTGATGCTGGCCTGACGTAAGCGTCTGACAGATTTCGGAAGGTATCTGTCAGACACATAAGGCCTTCCGATATTGATAATGGCCGTGGATCTGGAGGCGGATGATCAGACGGTCGTCGGGTGCCTAACTTGTGAGGATGGAAACAGCCCCTTCGGTTATCGTGCGGACGTCGGGATTGCCCGAAATCAACCTCTGCCGTGGATTTGGACCTGCTGCGATCTGACGGTGGTCGTGCCTGCAACCTGCAGGGACAATACGGACCAGCAGGCGGGCAATAAACAATGACTTTCTTTTGCAGACGTGGACGGCGGGACCCTCCGGGCGACAAATTTTCTTTGTTGGTGAACTTTCCATGGTTTTGTTGCCAAAGTATAGTTACCCGCCAACATTGGAAATATGAAATATTCCAAAGGTTTTTATAAAGTTGCTGGTATTATTATTTCCGAAGGCGGAAACTTTGGATAAAGGGGTTTTTTGAACAAACTCATGAAATATTAAAAAGGCGAAGGACCCCCGACCTTAGGATAAAGCGGGGAAGGGTGATTTTACAAGGTTTTCCGCTCATTGGAGTAGTTTTATGGGTTTTTCAAGGTTTTTTCATGTTTTTTCAAGGTTTTCAAGGTTCTTCAGGGCAACATGGCACTTTGGGTAGGGGAACTGGTCTGAGGTGGAGCAAGAAGGTGAGTCATGGGTTCTTGACCTTAACCAGGTGTCAATTCAAGCCCCAGGGATAGAATACTATGGCTATAGTGCCAGGGAGGGGATATTTATGCATTGTGGGGTTTATACACCATGGTGTTTATAATATTAGGGGTAAAGGAGTATAGGGAGCTAAGTAGTATAGTTAGTTGTTAATATGGAAGGAATTTATGAGTGAGGGCTAGCTGAACCAAGTTTTGTTTGCAAATAGCTTGAGATTGGGAGTAGTTCAAAATGAAAAGATTTTTGCACAAGAAATGTGGCTTCTCAAGGGCATAGGAATGTAAAACATATGATTTCTTATGCTTTGTGCAACTTTGGGGAAAGGGAGTTAGTAATGAATGATTTACAAATGAGAAACAGGGGAGTTAGTCATGTTTCATAGTGCTGCTCTTCCTGTAGATATTTCAGCAACTTTGATTTTGAAAGAGACACCATTTCTGCAACCCCATCTACCTACCCAATTAGTTTTCCTAGCATTT
>APFE031362215.1:22531-75685 GCA_000404065.3 Pinus taeda | reverse complement strand
CATCCATTCACTACATTCCATTCCATCAATAAAGTCATTTTTTTTTGTTAGTTAAAGTTGTTTTGTGCAGCCGGAGGTTACCACTGCAGTTTCCGTAGCTGTTTAGCAATTCTGCAGCCATTCAGCCATTCCACAGCCCTCTGCACCTGCATAAGAAAAACACAGTCTGTTTTTAAATTTTTACAGTCAGAAGTCATCAACAATAAATGGGAAAGAGTCATGCAACAGCAATGAAACAAGGAAGGGTTAGTGGAAAAATCAAAGGCAATCCAAGCGCGGACCTGAGGTATGATCTAAAATCCTAAACTTACGGTTATCTCATTTTGCAAAGTTTTCTAGGTTATGTTTCTTGCCACTAAATGTAATGATTACCGGTTTTTCCTATCATGCGACCATACATCCACGTATCTCCCAAAGCTATCAGCCTTTGATTACCACGATTTTGAAATACACTTGTGGCTGCTTATTTCATTAAGGCTTTCGTACCTAAGTGATGTAACCTACTGTACTACGTCTCTCTGTGACATAATCCCGCAGCCAAGTGTAAACCCACGCCGAAACTCAAGAACCTAGCCGTTTCTATCCTCCTACGCTCATAAACCTAGCCGTTTATACCCTCCTACGCTCATATCATTCCATTCACGCTGTCTCATTTCCACACGCATTCATTCCACTCACACTGTGCTCACTACGCTGCCACCATTAACCATACTCTGTTCCGCCAATTCTAATCACCAGTGAAAGTCCGTTACGGCTATAGCAAGAGTCAAGACCGTAAATCCACTATGTCAAGGCCGTAAATTACTGTGTTAAGGCTATTACTGAAGCCGTGTAACCTCCCTTCTAGAACAGAGCCATGAATTCACTATGTTAAGGCCACTATTGAAGCCGTGTTTTAGAACAGAGCCGTAGAGCCAATGGGGAAACTCTTAAGGGCAGAACCAGAAGGTTCAAAATTTCTGGAAGGATACCCTCAGGTTAAAGAAGCGTTGCAAAAAGAAAACTAGCTACAATGCATCCAGAAGTTTAGAGGTTACCACAAAGAGGTTACGAAGGCCTTTGCACAGTCTTTCAGAGACAAAGACAATCAAGTGGAGGTGGGGGATCTAAAGTTTACAGTCACTGAGAGCAGCATAGCACAAGCCACGTCACTTCCACAGACTGGAGAAAGATGGTTTAAAAACCGATTAGTGCAAGGTCAACAGTGGAAACAAATCTTAAAGAACCCAGGTATGGATACTAGCATCTTCACAAAAGGGATTCCTATTACTTATGTTAAGGAAGAATGGACAACTTTACTTTTATTAGTGCAAAAATTCTTGACTTGTGAGGGAAGGTTTGGAGTTTTGTATGTTTATCATGCAAAGGTCATGATGCATTTCTTAGGAGAAGATATTAACCTTCCATATTTTCTACTTTCAAGTCTTAGAAAAATGTGTTCAATTGTCCAAAGAAACCCAGGAAATATTGAATCACATCTGTATCATCATGGTCTTGTTAAGATGTTAGTTGAGGAACAATTGAAAGCAAACAGAGATACCTGGGAGAGATTTCTTGTAAGAAACCATTTTGAAGAAGCAGGAGAAACCTTTGTGCCCAAAAAGAGTAGAAGAAAGAGAAAAGAGGCTACCCCTGAAACTGTTGTTCAAAAGGGAACTGTCCAAGAACAGATTCAAGAAGAAACTGATGTACATCATTCTGAACAAGAAATTGACCCTGAGTCTGCTATAGATATTGACCAAGCAGCCCAAGGGATCATCACAGAAACCCTTTCAGAACTTGCCAAAGAAGTTGCTCAAAAGAGAATGGAGAATAGGAAGAAGCAAAAGAAAAATAAAGGAAAAGCCATAGCTCAGGAAACTTACCTCACTCCTACAAACTCCAGTGAAGAAGACACTCAGCCCCTAGCTCAAAGAATGGCCAAACTCCATGAAACTGCCCTTTCCAAAAAGGTGGAAAAACAAAAGCAAAAGGTACAAAAAGGAAAACAGAGCACTACCACCGTAAGAAGGAGCAGTAGATTAAAAGGCAAAATGAAGGCCACAAAGAACAAAGGGCCATCCTTTATTGACTTGGGCACACCTGAAAAGGTTGCTATAAGTCCTCCACACGCTGAGTCTGTTGAGACTAGTCCTCCACGTGAGGAAAGTCCCTTTGAACATAAACTTGAATCTGAGCATGAATCTGAGCATGAACCTGAGCATGAACATGGATCTGAATTTGAGTATGAACCGATTCCAAAGAAGTCACGTGAAGTTGACCCAGATTAGCAGAAAGTTTATAATTATTTGGAGACGCTGAAGAAAGCAACTACTGGCCCAAGCAATGTTCAACCTTTGGAGCAACAAGTTCACTCATTAAAACAGGAAATTTTTGAGATTGAGGTTCTAAATCGCCATATCATACAAGAAAATGAAAAATTAAAAGAGCAATCTAAAGTGGATAAGATGATCCAAGATAACACCATGCTTCATATGGGTCTATTGCAAAAGGAAAACAAAAAGTTCAAGAAAAGATGCAGGAGGCTAAATAGAGATTTGATTAATTTGAGATTCAGATGTCTGATGAAAAGGCCAAGAATTGATATTTCTACACGGAGGAAGAGGAGAAGATTAGATGTCTTAGCAGAGGCATCTCAGCAGATGGATTAAACAATATCTTCATTGCATGAGAACATGCAATACCCTCGTAGTGGGGGTATGTAGAGCCTCTAACTTGTACCTATTTATCCATCATTACCTACAGCTTTTCCTCACTTATCCCTCTCTTTTGCCTCATTTTCAATGTAAAACCACCCAGATCATTACATTAGATGTCATTAAGCATGATCAAGTGAGCTTTGCTAATGTGTGACTGTTTTGTTTAGATTTTGACATATTTACAGGCATTCCGCAGCCATCTGCTGATTTTGCGGCCATCTGCTGATTCCGCAGCCATCTGATGATCCCGCAGCGTTTTTGTTAATCTCAAGGTTCCACGTGTCATTTTGCCAAATGAGCCACATGGGCACTTAGGAATCAAGGTGCTCGAGGTTCCTGTGCTATTTGTTCATCCATCCACATCATCTGTACCTCCGGTCAACAAGGGTCAAGTTACGGTCAACAAAGGCAGCTTAACGGTGATACGTAAGCTGTTGGGTCACGTCAGTTAAAACGGTGACTTGTCCGTGTTACGCGGGTTGTGGGGGACATAATCCAACTCTGGATTCAAATGCCCATAACGACCATAACCTCCAGCTCATCCACGCAGGCTTATGATGTGTTATTGAACCTTAATTATGCACGACAGTTAGTTTATTTTTCAGTTTTAGCTGTACGCATTAGGATATCTTTCAGATGCCTATAAAAACTTGCGTCTGCGTACGCTTATGTTACTTTAGTTGCTGTGTTTTATGAACTTGTTATAATTTTAGTGCATTCCCAGACTCTGTTTTAATATTGCTTTTCTAGCACTCTTGACTGTAATTTTCTGCACATGGAGTAATAGAAGCAGTGCTGTTCTGAAGTTTTCAATACCTTGAGTCTTCTTTGGGTTATATGAATGGAGGGCCCCTGTTCATGTTAGCCTTGTACAGTATTTTATGTTCAGCATTTCCTTATTTTCATTCAGCATTTCCTTTTCTTGACATATGTACAGCGTAATTTACTTTCATGCTATTTCATTTCCAGCCTTTATTTTAAGCTGATCAGCATTGTTCTTTTGCAGGTTTTTAACCCAGGATTGCTTTTGTGTTTATGTATTTGCTTTATGTCTAGTGGTAGTTTCAGTTGACAGATTCAAAGTGTTGCCTTTACTTTATTTTCATAGCTGATTTTTAGTTTTATTTCTCAAATCTGTCTGCTAACATATGAATGGTCTCTTTATTATAAATTGTCTATCTTTTTTAGATCAGAATACTAATAACTTGCAGCCAGCTTTGGGGTACTTTTTAGACTAATCTTTGAACTACTTTCTAATCGTGTCTTACACAGTACTATGTGTTAGAGGCAGAGAGTTAGAAAGAGCAAAACATTATAACTAGTCTTAAAGTAGATTTTTCTCATTTTTATCATTTCTTAGACTTATCTTTAGCTACTTCCTAATCGTGTCTTACACAATACTGTGTGTCAGAGACAGAGAGTTAGGAAGAGATAAACATTATCATTGGTCTTTTAAGTGATTTTCTTACCTTTTATTTGCAGCAGCATGAATGGTGTCTAATGCCATTAGATAGTGGTTCTTTGCTTTCAGTTCACTTTAATTCATTTATTTCCTTCAAGTTTTCCTTTTCAGCAAGTAGTTAGAAACCACTAATCACACACCTTCACTCATCTAGAATTCACCTTACACACACCATCACTCATCTGTTTATAAATACATCACTCCATCTTAGGAAGATAAATTAACCACAAACAACACCCCCAAACGACAAAAAACTTTAAGAGGTTGCTTAAGTACATATAGTACACCTTCACTTCATCAGCTTACGAGCCCCGGGTTGACAATTAATGACATCAATTTAGGAACACTAAATTGACTAAACACTAAGTTATAAAGATCTAATAAGCGGTATGGGTGTCATGTTATTATGGTTGTTATCTTGTCATGTTTTCATGATGTTTTGCTTTTAAGCAGTTCTTTCATTGTAAATACTGCAATGAGCTAAGTTATAAAGCCCCATGGGTAGTATGTTTTCTTTTTAGCGGTTTTGTTGAGGTCATGTTGTGGTTTAACACCGAGGAAAGTGTTCCCCAAGGGGGAGGATTTTGTAACAACCCTAGTGAAAAGTTCATGTAATAAAAGTTAATAAAGGCAAAATAAGGCCACATTTAAGGGACATTTATTCCAAGCTTAATGTTGGGCAAAGATATCCCAGTGGGCATCACTGGATGTGTTTTTGGCTAAGGACATTGGCAAAGGCATTAAAAGGAAAAAAGACATGTTTGGCACATTTATTTATGAAAATAAAGGAAATTAGGAGAAAAGTAAGGTGAAAGGTCACAGGTTGCATGTAAGGAGGAAATTGAAGGAAAATAATGGAAACTGCAGAAAATAGAGGCCTCATTAATAAAAAGGCTTCTGAGGATTAGTTGGTAACCTTTTTTCAATTCAAGTTTTGGAGCTCTCTCATTATTCTCTCTCTCTCTCTCTTGGTCACTTAGAGTTTTCTTGGAGCACTCTAGCTTTGGAGCAAGGAGTAAGCAAAGGGATAGGAAGGAAAAGTAGGATCAAGCAGCGCCAAGAGGAATACTTGCAGGTAATCTTTTGCATGTGTGATTTCCTAATTGGTTTGGACATGCATGACTTTACATGTTGGTGTATAGTTCTCTTGTTGTCGGTGGCATGGTTTTGCTGGGTTATGACAGTTGTTTTCAGTCTACCATTTCCTTTTTCCAAATGCCATGGTGTTGGGATGTTTATTTTCGTTTTTGACCTTTGGTTTGTTGGATGGATTTTAGAATCTAGGGTGAAGGTAGTCTTAAGTTTCATTCCCAAAGGCCTAGGAATCCCTTGACCTTTTTCTACAGGATACATGGTAAAGCTTGAGGGAGGAGTCTCAGTTTAGGTCCTAGTGATCCGGGTTTGGATAGTGGTAAAGCCTAAGAGACTGGTCTCGGTTTAGGTCCTAGTGACCCAGGATTGGATTGCGGTAAAGCTTGAGAGACAAGGAGACGAAAAAATCCTCAAGGATAGGGATGGATTCTGGATGGCATTCCAAGTTTGGTTCGGTTGTGATCGAAGCACCGATTTTTATGTGATCGCAATTTGATGAGGGTGGAGGTGGTTTAACCTCTGGATTCCCTTGGTTGTTCTTGGATTGATTGCTCTATGAGATCCCACATTCATGCTTGGAATATGGCACGAGACTGACTAGCTGAAAGAGGGATTTGGTTCATCCATGTCTATGGTCTGGTGGTACGTGGTAGTCCTAAACCTGGTCAGATTTTCCTATGATTAATAAAAGCTAAGTTCTCTTAATTTTTCACTAGTTTATATGTGGAATTACTAGTTGTCATATCTCTAATATTTATATGGTTTTATGCTGGTTATAAGCATGGTTATATGACAGGTTCATGTCATGGTCATTTCATGTATTTACTTGTAATTGTTAAATGGATCGATGCAATAACTAATTGATGTTATAACAATTCAATGGAGAAGGTGGTGATCCTTATGATTATGTTTCATAAGTTCTTTTAGTCATTTATGTTTTGCATTGTATCCTAGACATGTAGGTTGCATTGATGCCAAGTGTTTGACAAAATTGTTGGGTGTGGAGCTTGATTATATTCTTTATTCATAGGTATCACCACATTGGACCCCAGTTGCCGCCCATTTGTTCGCCGCCAGGGAGGGGCAATGTAAAATTGCCTTGTAAATATTGTAATTTCGTATTCAATCTGAGTCGTTCATTAGGCAGATGATATGATGGTAGAAGTTATGTTTAATTTATGGTTTTTTTGCTTAGAAGGCAACCCCTCGCTATATATGAGAGAATTGTATTGCAGTTGGAGAGATGTGTATTCTGAGTGAGGAAGAGAGAGGAGATTGTGTGATAGAGAAGAGGGAATTACAACGGATTTGTTGTAGGTTGTATCTCTTCATTTTGCTGGATAATATAAAGGAAGGACTGGTTGTTTCTCCATGGATGTAGCCCAAATTGGGTGAACCACATATATCTGTGTCTCTCTTGTTTTATGTGTTTTTTGTGCTTATGTTTCTGCAATATTTTATGTGTTCTATTGCTCTATAATATATAATTTTCTAACAATTAGTATCAGAGCCGAAGGTCTATTTGGTTGATAAACTCGCAGGAGAGAAGGGTTCCTGGTTCAAGTGGGAGCAATGGCAGAAGATGGTATGTTTACAGTCGAAAATTTAACAGCCAAAACTACCAGATCTGGAAGATGCAGATGGAAGATTATTTGTATCAAAAGGATCTGTACCTACCATTAAGCGGAAAGGCAAAGAAGTCGACGAGTATGACAGACACAGAATGGGATATTCTTGACAAAAACGCACTTGGAACAATACAGTTGTGCCTAGCAGCGTCGGTAGCCTTTAATATTTCAAAGGAAACGACAACAGAGGGTTTAATGTCGGCATTGGCCAAACTATATGAAAAACCCTTGGCCTCAAATAAGGTATTTCTTATGAAGCATTTATTTAATATGAATATGTCAGAAGGTGGATTTCTGTCTGATCATTTAAATGAATTTAATACGGTTAACAATCAGTTAAGTTCTGTAGGGGTAACTTTTGATGATTAAGTTAGGGCTCTCTTATTTATGTGCTCATTGCTAGAAAGTTAGAATGGTTTAGTTATGGCCATTAGTAACTCTATCTTTGGATCTAATAGTTTAAAGTTTGATGATGTTGTTGGTGCAATCCTTAGCGAGGAAATGCGATGGAAAAGATCCATTGAGACATCAGGTAATGATTTGACTGCAAAGACTAGGGGAAGAAAAATGGAAAGAGGAAAGAGCCTAGGATATTGCAATAAGTCAAGGAAAGGCATATCCAAGTCCAGATATGGGATAGTGTGCTGGAAATGCGGGAAGAAAGGACAGCTGAAGAAATACTATAAGTATCGTAAGGGAAAAGAAGGATACACGAAGCAAGAAAACAATCATGAAGTGAATGTGATAGGTGGTGTGTTGCAAGATGCTTTGATTCTTTCATTAGAAAATATTATTGATGCCTGGGTGGCAGATTCAAGGGCCTCATTCCATGCCACACCTGATAGGAAACATTTTCATGATTATGTTCAAGGAGATTTTGGACAGGTTCATTTGGATGATGATAAACGATGTAAAATCATTGGAATGGGTAAAGTTTTCATAAAACAACACAATGGAAACCAATGGCTATTGGAGGAGGTAAGGCATGTTCCAGATCTGAAGAAAAATCTAATTTCAACAAGGCAGTTGGGAGTAGAAGGCTGTGTAACTCCTTTTATAGATAAAACTTGGAAGGTCACTAAAGGAGCCCTGGTAATAACAAAAGGAGAAAATGTTGGTACATTGTATTTATGCAATGATATTTCTAATTATTTTAATTCTTTAACCTCTACAGGAGCAGATACAACATTGGGACATCATAGGCTCAGGCACATGAGTGAGAAGGGGATGTAGATTCTTCACTCAAGAAATTTGTTGCCAAGTTTGAAGCATGTTGATTTGGAATTATGTGAGAATTGTGTTTATGGAAAACATAAGAGAGTCAAATTCCTCAGACTTGGGAAATAAAAGAAGAGAGAAAATTAGAGCTTATGCATACAAATGTATGGGTGCCTGCTCAGGTATCATCTCTCGGTGGCTCTGGCTATTATGTTACTTTTATTGATGATGCAACCAGAAAAACCTAGATTTATTGTATTCGAAATAAATCTGATGTATTTGATACTTTCAAGAAATAGAAAGCTTTGGTTGTGAATGAGATAGGAAAAAGGTTGAAGTATCTCAGATCAGACAATGGAGGTGAATATTGCAGCAAAGAGTTTGATAAGTATTGTTCAAAGCACTGGCATTGGCAACCTGCTGGCTAACAAAAGACAATTCCAGGAACACCACAAGAAAATGGTGTGTCAGAAAGGATGAACAGGACAATCATGGAGCATGCAAGGTGCATGAGATTGCATGCAGGATTGTCTTTACAATTTTGGGCAGATGATGTAGATATTGTTGTTTATCTAATAAACAGAGGGCCTTCAAGTTCCTTGGATGGAGGCATTCCAGAGGAGGCATGGACAAGTAAAAAGGTAAAATACTCATTTTTAAAGACTTTTGGTTGTGAATCCTTTGTCCACATTAATAAAGAAAATAGAACAAAGCTCGAGGCAAAATCAAAGAAATGTACCTTTATTGGATATGGTGTCAATGATTTTGGTTATCGCTTATATGATTATGAAAATCACAGAATCATTAGGAGCAGAGGTGTCACATTCAATGAAAAGGTTTTGTATAAGGATTAGATGCAGGAAAATAAATAGGAAAAAGAAAACAAAGAATACACAATGCTTGATCAGATCACATAAAACGTAAAGTTCCCTGAAAATCATAATGATAAACAACCACAACAACAATAACAACCACAACAACAACATGCACCTCAAACACCTAAAAGTGGTGTTAGAATATCTACCAGGATAAGTAGACCTCCTAAACGATAGTCTCCTTCATTATATTATGTATTGTTGACTGATTCTGGTGAACTAGAATGTTATGAAGAAGCAGTGCAGGTAGAAACTAGGAAGAAGTGGGAGCTAGCCATGAAATAAGAGATGGACTCGGTACATAACTAGACTTGGGACTTATTCAGGTTCCTGCATATAAAACAACATTTCAGAATAGATGGGTTTACAGGTTGAAGGAAGAAGATGGAAGTAGAAAAAGGGATAAATCTAGACTTGTGGTGAAGGGGTTTGCACATAAAAAATGTATAGACTTTGATGACGTATTTTCTCATGTTGTTAGAATGACTTCAATTAGAACTATTTTAAGTCTAGTAGCAACAGAAGATTTGCATCTTGAGTAGTTAGATGTAAAGATGACCTTTCTCCATGGGGATTTGGAGGAAGAGATCTATATGCAGCAGCCACAAGGATATGAGGTCAAAGGGAAGGAAAAACTAGTGTGCAGGTTGAAGAAGAGCTTGTATGGCTTAATACAGGCTCCAAGGCAATGGTATCTAAAATTTGACAGGTTTATGTCTGAGCAAGATTATACTAGATGTCACTCTGATCATTGTATTTATCTCAAAAGGAAAAATGATGAAAACAATATTATATTGTTATTGTATGTAGATGACATGCTTGTTGTGGGTTCTAACATGTAGGAAATAAATGTAATCAATATAAAATTGGCAAACCCATTTGCAATGAATGATTTGGGTGCTACAAAACAAATCCTTGGTATGAGAATAAGTAGAGACAGGAAAAATCACAAATTAACATTGTCTCAAAGTGAGTACATACAAATGGTGTTGAAAATATTTAATATGCATAATGAAAAGCCAGTTAGTACACCTTTGGCTAGCCATTTCAAACTAAGTAAGGAGATGTGTCCTGAGACTCAGGAAGGGATGGATTATATGTCTAAAGTTCCATATGCATGAACAGTTGGAAGCTTAATGTATGCAATGGTTTGTGCAAGGTCTGATATTGCACATGCAACTGGATTTGTAAGCAGGTACATGAACAATCCAGGAAAATAACATTGGATGGCAGTGAAGTCGATTCTCAGGTATTTGAGAGGTACCACATATCAAGCATTATGCTTTGGTGGTTCAAACATTTCTCTACAGGGATATGTTGATGGAGATATGGTAGGTGATAGAGATAACAGGAGGAGCATCACAGGGTATGTGTTTACTGTAGGTGGAACAACTATCAATTGGGTTTCAAAATTGAAAAGTGTTGTTGTACTCTCAACAATGAAAGAAGAGTATGTTGTTGCTACAGAGGCTAGTAAAGAAATGATTTGGTTACAAAGGTTTCTGGATGAATTAGGTAAGAAGGAGTTGGGAAGGTTATACAATGACAACCAGAGTGTCATTCATCTTGCAAAGAACTCTGCATTTCATTCCAAGACTAAACATATACAACTCAAGTACCATTTCATACGGTCAGTGTTGGAATATAGATAGTTGAAGCTGGAAAATATACACACTAGCAAGAATCCTGCAGATATGTTAACAAAAGTTATAGCCAGGGAGAAACTGAGATTTTGCTCGGTTTCAATTGGTCTTCAAGTATGATGATGAAGATGAGAAATAACCAGGTCCAAAGTGGAGTCATTTTCCAGCAAAATGAAGTGACGTTGGAGTTGCTATAATCAATCTCCAAGTGGGAGATCATTGGGTGGGGAGCCTGATTATCTTCTTTATTTAGAGGTATCACCGCATTGGACCCCATTTTGTAATGGGGTGACAACGCTACCCATTTGTTCATTAGGCAAATGTTTTGATGGTAGAAGTCATGTTTAATTTAGGGTTTTTTTGCCCTAGAAGGCACCCCCTCACTATATATGAGGGAATTATATTGCGGCTAGAGAGATGTGTATTCTAAGTGAGAAAGAGAGAGGAGATTGTGTGAGAGAGAAGAGGGAACTACAATGGATTTTCTGTAGGTTGTATCTCTTCATTTTGTTGGATAATATAGAGGAAGGACTGGTTGTTTCTCCGTGGACGTAACCCAAATTGGGTGAACCACGTATATATGTGTCTCTCTTGTTTTATGCATTTTTTGTGTTTATGTTTCTACGATATTTTATGTGTTCCATTGCTCTGTAATATATAATTTTCTAACAAGAATGTCAGTTCCAATTAGGGATGCTCAAGCCTAGTCTTGAGGTCAAATTTTGATTTTTTATTATTATCATCATGTCTTTGATGGATTCTGGAGGTTGTAGCAAGTTCTGGGCACAGGCCAGGATTCTGGGCTAGAAAAGTGGCTCAAATCTCATAGACGCTAGCACAAGTCTACTGAAAAGAGTCCAAGAATGCTAGCACATAGGCTTGTGAGAGCGAATTTGGCTTCTGGACACTGTCATGCCTATATCATGAGAGAGATCAGGGATTAAAAGACTTAAAACATCAGTGGGAATTAGGGACAAGATGTATGAGTAGCTGACATGTCTCTTGAGGGTGTTGTTGCTGATATGGATGGGTTGTTTAATATGTTCCATTGATTCCATTTCCTTAAGGTCACCAAGGAGGTTGAATCCCTTATAGTGGCCTCACTTGTCACATGTTTACCCTGGCTGGCTAGTTGCTTGGGTGGATATGAGAGGAGGGGGTATTACATTCACGATTAACTAAACGAGCAAACGCCAAGTGGCCCTTCCATGAATCATTGCAACATTAATCTTCAAACCACTAGAGGCAAAATATAGTGGAAGCAATAAGGAAGATACAAAGTCTTCAATCTTTTTAATAAGCATCCCAATGAAAGGCCCATATTTGGGAAGCATGAATTCAAACACAAAAGCTCTAAAGATTGAGTGAATTCCAATTACATTTGTTGTGAAATCAGTTGTTAGTACTCCTACCAGAGTAAGGCAAACATATGTCTTGCTTAATAGTTCATGTTTAGGTGAACGCAGGGCAATCCAATTTGACTCAACAAAGGGATTTCTTTAGCACTGCTCACTGTCATAGATCCATTACACCCTTGCCTGGAGATTGCTTCCAAGCATGCGAGTGAAGTTGATCAGACTTGCAAATAACGAGGACAACCATTAAACCCCCAAATTGCTTAATAAAAAATGAATTTTCTTATTTAAAACACAACATACAAAAATGGATTTGAATTATGTGAGCCATGAATTTTATTATGATGTTTTGATGGTCCTAGAAATTCTTTCTTGTATAACCTAAACTTAATCTCATGATTCATTCAAATATGTTACTCTAGATCTAATCTTCTTTCTGAATATTCAAGATACCAATCGCGCTTGCGAAAAAAATAAAATTTATTTGAAATCAATTCATAAAACTCAAATTAGCACAACTAATAGACCATTCCAGAGATTTGATGGGAAAATTCCTTGTTGGAAAATATTTTCTATTTGATTTTGTTTTAAGTGCTATGAATTGGCTTAGGATGACAAGATTGCTCTCATAAACTTATGCAACAATAGACACAACAACCATAATAAATATTAAGAAAAATGGGTGGGGCAAGTGGTGATGTGTATAATTATATTCTAACATTTTACAATCCATGTTTTATAATATCGATTTTTTATGATCATATTCTCATAAACATGCAGGAGAATTTTCATAATGACGAAATGTATGACAAGAAATATGGTGGGAGGTTATTGTTTCCTTCTTATAACCGCCACATGTTAGATATGTAAAACATTTTTCTCCCTCATATCTCGACATGTCAACACAAAATCATTCTCAAATCAAATGACAATGGCATATGAACGAATCAAAGAGTCAAATATCTGCATAGTTTCAATAGGATGAGGTGTTTTCGTTTGCGTTGTTATTTATTCTGGGCAAAGGTCAGAGTAGTGAGGAAGAAAGAGTAACAATATGTAGTGACCATGGTAGTGGGAAATGGTCTGATGGTTTCAACTTATTCCAAAACATCCTCAAATACATATCTCAAATTGACTAGGCACATAAAAGATCCATTGGAAGTGTTTTGATAGGTTCATTGTCGTGTTAAATTAACCATTGAATATATATATCAATGCCTAGTCAAATTTGACACTCATTGTAACTATATTTCATGAGAGCTTATTCGTAAAGACGTGCTCCTTCACATCATTTTTTGTGTAGGTTGGAAAATTCTATATATTTTTTCTTATTACATAGACTTACTATTGACATGAGCCTCACAACATATGACTAATTAACATGTCACATGTAGTGGTGGTATTTGAAACAAGTTGCGAGTAGTATACTTAGTCAATGAATGACATGGATGGTCAAAAGGAGTGCCAAAAATACTTTGTCGATGAAGTATAATTCGTTGAATGCTGTAGAGGGCGAAAATGAGCATAAAATTTGTTGTAAACTATGTTTACCTATACCTCTACCTGTATGTTGAATATGAAGTAGTGAGAAACCAAAACACTACACATGATATTCACAAAAGGTTCAATCCTAAAATGGATGTTTTGCTAAACATGGTTGTTTCTCTTTGATTTTCTGCAAAATAAATGAAAACAGTGTTAATTAAAATACTATATTGATAAAAACCTTGAATATTCATGTAACATAGTTTATGACATAAGGTATGGTGTCATTTTTGTTTCATTTAATAAATTTAGGGGTGATGAAATGTTTGTAAAATGTGGATTAATAATGACTTTTATAATTCTTTGACCCTTTGGTTTGGTGATACCTGTAAGAGTATTTCAAGCTCATGAACTTATGGATTTACATTCTATCCCCATAAAATGTAACATTAAATACATTTTGAAATTATTATTGCGTTGGCACATGGTCTTTATCAAACATTGGATACAAGCTAACTAGCTTAAGGGAGAGGTAGCTCTGCGAATAGGCCCGATAGGGTTTTTCACGGTTATCTTTTCCAATCTGGAAGATAAGGAACATATTTTGAAGGAAGGTCATATTTTCTTAATAATGTAGGACTTTATATCATGAATTGGGAAGCATGCATAGAGGGATCCAATCTTTTAAGATGTAAACTTCTTTTTGAGTGTAAAATTTGAAGAAAAATTCTCATCTGGAGAGATTTGATTCCTCTCGATGCTTAGTAGATCATGACCATAAATCTATAATAATTTTTAAATCCCCACTCATGTGGTGTTCCTTTGCAACTTTCGGTGCAATTGCTAGTTTAAAAAATCTCAATTTTTATTTTTATGATACAATAGTATCAAAAAGTATTAAAGAAAATAAAATAATTCAAGAATATTTTTTAATAATATTATTAAATGATTATACTTTAATTGTTATTAAAAAATTAAAATTAATATTCAATAAAACTATATAAATGATTATATCCTAATCTTAATTAGGCCG
Organism: Pinus taeda; assembly: GCA_000404065.3. NCBI lineage: Eukaryota > Viridiplantae > Streptophyta > Pinopsida > Pinales > Pinaceae > Pinus > Pinus taeda. Next base: position 61,195 of record APFE031362215.1, on the reverse strand, counting down.
ATAGGCCTTTCTTTTGAATCATTCGACCTTGAATTTTCGTCTAACTTTTCTGTTTACATGTGACATTTGTTCACCATATCATTATGACATCTGTCTATCACCCTCCTTCTTCTTGTTACCCTTGTCACGCCTTATGTTATCGTTGTCTTCTTCCTTGTTGAATGTTCCCAATCAAACACGCTCGTGTTTCTCATAAATATGCACACCCGATCTTCCATTGGGTTGACTAGCTTGCTACAACAACATTAATGAATACCTTCTAAGATCCTCAAATTTGTCTGACTCTCTGCAAATTTTGGCGCCTCTTTTATTCCATTGCATAGTCTCTCCAACCCTCAAACATTCTTTACCTTCAATCTCACCTCCTCAAATCCGTCTGACTCTCCATAGATTCTGACACCTCGTTTATTCCACTGCCCAGTTTATCCAACCCTCGAACATTTTTTCCTTTCGATCTCACCAAAACCCAATCCTTGAACTGACCTTCCTCCAACTCTAGTTGTCTTCTGTTCTCTGAGAAACCTGTTACAAAAGGGGTGAATTCTTTAGTTGCAATGTTTCCCACTTCATTGTCTTGATTATGTTCGGTGGAATAGTCACCCTCTATTGCCTCTCTCTTGAAATTCAACAGAGGCAAGGCTAGATGGAGAAGTATTCAAATGATAGAACTCGTTTCAGTGCCCATAGGATAATACAATAAGCTTAGAACCACGTTGGAACAATTCATCTCCAACTTTCACATAGTGGTTGGAGTAATAGACTTCTTGGCTTGACCATGCAAACTCATCATAACACACAGACCACAATGTAGTTCTCTACTGCAACATATAAATTAATAATTGGGACTCATGTGCTAATAAACCTGACATACATCAAGACCCAAAGATGCCGCAATTGATGATGTCATGTTCATCTTATTACTATATTCTTTGGAAGACAATAATTGAGCATCAAATATTCTTTGAAATGTTGAAATTAATAACAAGGAATCTAAAAGGGCTTTGCCCCAGGTTGTTTCAAATGTTATTTTATATTGAAGGAATGTATACAGAACATATAAAACACCACAACCACCTATAATACAATTTTGGCACATTCTAACAAATGGGAGCAAAGTAAGATTCAAATTTTTAACGAAGTTTCCCTTGTCCGTTGGCTTGTATTTAGTCTTATGACATCTCTGTACTTGGTAAGAGGGTCCACATAGATATTATGAGGAAACCCTGTTAATTCCATATACCCTACTATATATGCACCCCACTTGCACAACAAGATTTATTTGGGGATCTCGTGACGTGCATGCTTATCTAAACATAAATAAATTTACTTTCAGTTCACCTGATTTCTTCACAGGACTTACGACTTCAAGTTGTAGCGTTAGATGAAAATCCCCTAACCCCATGGCAATCTCATAGAGCAAGCAATGGGAAAATACAAGGAGCTCTGTGAATGCAAGAGGAGAGGAGAATTTGTGCAAAGAGAGCATGTGATCAATCACATTGAGTTTTATTATCAACCTCCACCGAAGAAAGCCCTAGAACAAGATAATATGCAAAGACCTAGTAATTCTTATGAAGACATTGTAGCCATCGGATCGATTATTTGTTTTTATTTGATTTTGACTTGCTTTTCATGGGCAGGCTACAACATAGAGGCCCTGATTGGAGCGGGTTGTATTAGAGCGAGAATTCCTTCCTTTCTCACCAGAGGTTGGCCATTGTAGATCCCGCCTTTGGGGACCAACCCTTGTACAATGAAGATAGACAAATAGTTGCTAATGTAAGTCCATTGCATCCTAACATGTTACTTCATATATTGATTATGTAATATGGTCTCATTCTTAAATTGCAAATAGTTGCCCAATTATTCAGTTGAGGTTCTGCCATTGCAGGTGAACGGAGAAATATATAACCACGAGAAACTGAGGGAACAACTAAACTCTCACACGTTTCACACTGGTAATGATTGTGAAATTGTAGCTCATCTCGTGAGTACCCAACTGTGTACTCTGCATTCCTGCCTTTTTTCTCAATTATTGGCCCCTCTTTCATTTTTTTTTTTAAATTTTGCCCTCGTAAATTGCCATGACGATTGTTCCAAGTGGATATTGGTGGCCACTGAGCTATTCCACTTATACCCCCACCATTGTTTCTTTCAGTTTTCCAGTTTCCTTATTTGTAGCACAATTTACTATTTTTGGCAGTTTTTCGGGTCCTAAACATCCAAAGTCGTTTTGAGGCCTTAAACGATGTTTTTTTTTGGGAAAACTGGCAGCAACATGGATCATAGATCAATGTTGTTCACTCAAAAGTTGTAGTCCTCATATAGATCTTTCTAATGAGGTATTGTGTGTGCCAAACGAAGATTGTATGTCAAAGTTACAACCTCGAGAAGTTGATGTACCAATTTACCTAAACGGGGCCCATAGTTTGGCGCTTCATCTCCTAGGGTTATGTTTTTGGATGTTTAGGGTTTTCCATTGTTTCTCAACAATAAATAGGCATTCCAACCTCATTGTGACATAGTTTAGAGGCATGTAGCTGCCACATCTCTTCTAAGAGATAAGCTACCATCACCCAAACTCATCTTATTTCCATTTTGTTTGTAAGCATATTTCAGTATTTGATATTAATGAAATGAAGTGTTATTTCTGCTGCACCTTTGTATTTATGGTTATATTTGTAATTTATTGTGTTCTTGTTTAAATCCACATCAAGGATTTTCGGGTTTAACGTCCTTTGGCTTTTTAAGAGTACAATTATGAATTGTTGATTTGTCTGTGCTATGCAAATACGAGGACTATGGTGAGGAGTTTGTGAACATGTTGGATGGAATTTTCTCTTTTGTTTTGCTTGACACACATGACCAGAGTTTCATAACTGCTCGAGATGCTTTTGGAATCACTCCCCTCTACATCGGTTGAGGGCTCGATGGTTTGTTTGATATGCACACACCACTTTTCATATATCATTGCGATATTCCTTAACATTTACCTGGAAAAATATGATTAAATACAATTTAATCGAGTTGTTGTTATCTTTGCCTCTACTATTATGATTTCATGATCTGTTTGGTTTTTGCTAGAGATGAAAGCTTTGCATGTTGATTGTGAATGTTTTGAGTCGTTTGTGTCGGGACATATATACTCCAGCGAACAAGGTAAATGTTATTTATTCATAATGTAATAATATGCCTTTACTCATTTAGATTTCAACAACATGAATAATGAATTCTGCTTTGTGAACTGGTTGTTGCAGGCGCCCTACGGAGATGGTAGAAGTTTCTAGAAGAGAATGACCTCTTCTTGGATGATTTTCTTTATTTTTACTATGGTATCTTTCACCTCTTTTACTATCTGTTTTAATGCAATGATTTACTAAAATCTATATTATTATTATTATTATTCAATTTTAAGGTCACAACCAAGCGAGACACCAAATTGGTGTATGAGACCCCCTTGTTTGTGGGACAAGAGACGCACCTCCGCGCAACTTGTTGATTGCTAAGTCTACGAAGACATACCTACTCTACCCCCTCTAGTTTTGAACTTATGACCTCTTAGGAGGAAACACATGCTCTTAACCATTAGGCCCACTCAATTTGTATCATTAGGCCCACTCAAGCTGTATATAAATGTAGACAATTCTCCTTTAAATTTGCACCTATACATATAATTTGTTTTTAAGAAGAAACTTTTAGTTTCTTTTTTAACTACAATTTTTAGTAAGGTGCTGAGGTTGTAATCACGATTTACATATTTTTGACCTTTTGACCACATAGGGTAGTTAGGTAGCTTTATGCATTCAAGTTTTTTAATTGTATTTTATAATTATGATATCTGGCCTCATAAATACTTTATTGCTCGACAAGATTAACATACTTTATTGCTCGACAGGATTAAAATGTCACACTTGCTCTCTTTATTAGCATCATGAGAAACATGAAGTAATATGGGATGGAGGAGAGTTAATCAAATTTTATTAAAAGAAATATTTTTTTTAGTTACTTTATGGTCCAAATTTTATTCATATTTAAACAATAACCAAAACATATTTAAGTGATTTAAAAAATATATATTTATATTTATTATAATATAAAACTTAAATTTTATGATGAAAGTTAGAAAGTGAAAAGGAAAAAAAAAAGGGAGAATGAATGAGTTACACTATTTTCCATAAAATAAAATAATTTATAACACTACTAAACAATAACTTTATTTTAAATTAAAATGCATACACATTAAAATAAACATAAATATAATTCTTATAGTCTTCAATTAAGGTGTGGATGAGATTTGTTTTAATTAAAGTTGGGATCTAATGTATGATTTTTCATATTCAAAAGTTGACCTTACTACTTTTGAAAATGCAAAACATAAGCCACACATGTCTACAAATGTCTTTCTCATATAACTTTTCCAAATTAACAAACTTAAGAGTCTCTTTTTGAACCTTTTGGGGCAATTGCTAGTTACTATGTCTCACATATTAAAAATAAGTTGTAATAAATTATATTGGTGTTTGATGTTTTATAATCGATTTGCAAAAAGTCTCACTTGTGTTGTTGTATTCTCCATCTAAAAAAACCTAATTATTTTTAATGCGACTTTTTTAAAGCTTTTCCATAGGTTTTTCTTCTCTAAAATCTAGCACCAATCTAGCACCAATTTATCGAAATCACAAATTTAATAAATAACACTTACTCGAAGTGTCTTGAGAATTTTTCATTGTGCTGAATCTTTCCCGTGAGTCTCCGGCCTCGATTTCCTTCCATCTCATGCCTCGATTTCCTCCCCTCGTGATCCGCTCGGTCTCCTGCCTCGAGGACTCGCCAACTCGCTCGGTCTCCTGCCTCGATTTCCTTCCCCATGATTCGCTCGGTCTCCTGCCTCGAGGACTCGCCAAGCTGCCAGATTGACAGGCGAGGAGATCCGTGGCAGCAGATTAACTGGTTAAATAGAAGAAACACGTGTTCAGTTCCGAGTGGTTCGAAAGGCCGAGGAGAAGTATTAAAAGAAAAACGCTTTCCGTGTCACAAAACTGTGGGCCAAGTCGGTGGTCTCCCGTAAACTTATAAATGGAAATGGACTGGACTGGAACTGTGGGCCAAGTCTGTGATCTCCCGGAAACTTACAGAAGAAAATGGTCTGGACTGGACGATTCTATTATACATGGCATTTTTCTCTACACATTGCATTGGATTGAAGGGATGTGATTCTTTCAGTAAATTTTGTTGGGCATATTTAGTACCTAGCGAACATTTATATTGGATCTCTATTTTAAAATTTGTTAGGCACATTTAGTAGCTAACATTGATAGTGAATCTATATCTATCAAATTGTCGGAAAACAGATATGAAATCACCAAGTGAAAGTCGCAATTGGTTTTCATGGCTGGCAATTGCAATACAAACTTCGATACGGCGTATGTTGCTATGGATTCTCGTTGCCGGTCCCATTCCCCACCACATTGCAGTTATAATGGACGGCAATAGGAGGTTCGCCCAGAGGCGAAATCTTCAGAAGAAAAGCGGCCATGAATTCGGAGCCGAAACACTGATACAGACTCTCAAAGACTGTTACGAATTGGGCGTAAAATACGTCACGGTTTATGCTTTCAGTATTGAGAATTTCAAGCGGTCGGCGGAAGAAGTGGACGTTCTCATGGATTTATTGCAGAGGAAGCTCGAATCCCTCCTGGAGAAGGAGAGTTTGGTGAACCGGTTTGGGGTCCGCGTGCAGTTTCCGGGGAATCTAGGGCTTCTGCCTGATAGGGTTCGGCGGACTGTTGAGAAGGTTACGATGATGACGAAGCTGAATGACAGAGCTGTGTTGAATGTATGCATTGCGTATACTTCTAAGGATGAAATCGTTCATGCCGTTCAAGGGGCTTGCCAGGGTTTCATGTCGAGGGTTTCGGGGTTAGAATTTGTAAAGAATGGCGAGAGTTTTGGTGAGTGTGTTACGGTTGAAGATATTGAGAGGCATTTGTACACGGCCGGGTGTCCGGATCCAGATTTGTTGATCAGGACATCCGGAGAGACAAGGCTCAGCAATTTCTTGCTGTGGCAATCGGGATTTTGTTATCTGCAGGCGTGTGGGGCTATGTGGCCTGAGTTTTCGTTCAGACATTTTTTTATGGCTGTCTTGTGTTATCAAAGGGCTTATTCTGTATTGAAACAGAAGAATAAGCGTTTTTAAGGGGCTGTACTGTCACTCTGAATGAAGAAATGCCACAGTTTTGACGCTGTCACTTGCTCCAATGGTGAATGCGATGCTCAATCCGATTCATCACAGGCCATTGTTGTTCCAAATCAGTTCAGCCTCACTGCTGTTGTGCATCATCAGGGTAAAGTCTCCGTATTTTTATTGCTCATTTTCATTCGTTCTGAACTAAAGTCCGGAGAACTATGTTTGCAATCCTGGCAAAAGCGATTTCAAAACTGAAAACATCAGCCTATATACATATTGGTAACTGTTGCAACAATGTGACAATCCGGGGATCAGAGTTGTTGTAATTATTTTGTGGTTGGTTAAATTCGTTTTTAGGCATGACCCTTCAGGGATCAGCTACTATTCCAAGCTGTGTCTCCGCTAACAATCGCCCAGGACTTGCACCTGGCGTCATGACTTTGTGATGTGAAAAGTTAGCAAAAATAATAGCCGCATTAGCATGGCATCATGTTCTTGAGGTTTTTAACGAATGCTCACTGTATTAATCACTGGCAACAGATTGCTTGAAATTTTTATAATTGTTCTTACTTTGCTTATTATTCGAAGACTTTGCTTATCTTATGTTGTTAGATTACTCATTACATTTATAGTGTTCTGATTAGGTTTTTTTAGTGAGTCAACTGCGACAGCATGTAGCCAATGTATCATCTTTGCATGGTTTATACTTTCATTTTACAGTCAAATGTTACAGCTGTTGCACCGTGTATAATAACACATCTTTCTATCACATTCAGATATGGACTTAGGTAACATTTAAGTTTCAACATCAAGTACATAGAACTAAGCAGTGGCTTCTGTGCTGGCTCTATCTTCAGGTTACCTTCCGTCACCCAGATTAGTAGATGACAACACAGTGGGGAGGCTCCAAGGACTTATTGTTGCCAGGTTTATGTTTCCATGTCAGCAAGGAATTTGTAACAAACCTTTTCAGTGTCCTCTGCCAATCTTGTCAAACAGCTCAAGCAAACGCAATAAACTTTGTTTTCTTATACCACATTCTGAGTGAACTTTTCAAAGCTATTCAAAGTGTGGCAACATGGTGCAGCAATGGCACATAATACAGTACAATGATGGGTATAGTCATGATTAATGAAGCATGATGAGATGCAGCAAAGTGATGATGGGTGCAACATGATAACAAAATGCAGCGCAATGATAGGTGCCGGAGTCACCTTGGAGAATCAGTTGAAGCAGCATGTTTTCCACTGATTTCATGTATCATCTTCTTAGAGATGATCTATGCTCTTATCTAGATAAGTCAAAGTGTTGATATCTGAAGTAAATGTACTATTGCTCTCTCTCTGTGCTGAACTATTGAAGAACATATAAGAAGAATTGGTCAAGGGTTTCCCCACATTGAGGTTTGTCGCTGGCTAGTGCCACATCTTGTGTCTTCTTGTTTTGGCTTGTCTTCTGCGATTTATGTTTATGTTCTATCTACAGTTTACTTTGATGCTGTTGTGATTGCTAATCTGGAAAAGACATTGAGCTAACTATGAAAATTGAAATAAATTGCTCTAAGCATAGAACATACCTAAAATTAACAGTTCTAGGTTGTCTTCGTTAAGGGATGGCTTTTCTATTGACATTATTTATAGGCCATCCATTCCTGATAATATCACTGTTTTTCACGTTTTCAATGACAACCAACAAACACTGGACTTTATGGCGAATGCTGATGTGTGCAAGGACATACCTATGAGGACGAGCATGAGAAAACGTTGTAGGATGCAGTTCAAGCGAGTAAAGGAAATCCAATGCCCAAAGGTGCAGTGTCATTGGAAAAACTGTATGACTTGCAAAATCGCTTCACGGGACCAAGCAATACAAAGACACATAGCTCTACTCTGTCACATGAATAAATAATTCGTGGTTTAAATCAAGATTTGGAGTTTGTTAATTTTGGTACTTGTTGTCTGCCACAAGAGTGGTAAGCTCTTATTCGCCTCTTTAAGAAGTACCAAGATGTTTTTGCGTGGACATACGATGATCTTAAAACTTATGACGCGAATAATCCAACATGTAATTCCAGTCAACAAGCCAAGCCTTTTTAGCAGAAACTGTGAAAAGTTCATCCTACTCTTGAGCTCCTCATTCAAAAAGAGTTGAGAAAATTGCTGGATGCTCGAATCATTTTCAAACTTTGTCATTCAACATGGGTCTCAAATTTGGTTTCGGTAAGGAAGAAGTTCGAGGAAATACGCTTGTGCGTCGATTTTTGGAATGTGAATCGTGCCTCAGACAAAGACAATTATCCAGTGCCGCTGATGGAACAAGTTTTACTAACAATATCGGGGTCAGAAGTGTTTTCATTGATGGACGATTTTTTGGGATACAATCAGCTTCTCGTATTAGAACCTAACGAGCACCAGACCACGTTTCAAACCAAATGGGGTATATTGCTGTACAAAGTTCAAACCGACTTAACAAAAATACAAAATTATAGGTCATTACAATTTTTAGTAATTAAAATGGTGGTGCCCATCAAGGGCTTTCAGCTTGTTATCTACCTTAGATGACTGAATGCTGAGGGATTGCTATTTGGCTTGAACTAAACTTTGTTGCACTTTGTTTTCCTCTAGAACTAAATCCCATAGAAACATAGGAGGAACTTGTTGTCGTTGCTACACACCCTTCAAAATTTTGGCCTACATCCAAATTTCAGAGCCTACTTTCACTTTACATGTTGTCATTTCGAGTAATAAGAGTCATTCCATTTGTTTTCTCTAAGTTTTCAAGCCCTGTTAGTGAGGAAGCCAAAGTGTCGTCTTTTGGCATGGGAGGTGTCACATATCATATAAGTGGAGTTATGACCTGTTTCAAGGGGTAACTTTGGTGCAAATGAGACCCACTTATCATATAGACATATTTCACACTCATTCCAAAAGTTTTATGCACTCTCGCACAAGTGTCGTCACTGTGTCGCAAAGTGTATCTTAAGTGTCACACTTGGAGGAGGTTGTTGTATTGCCGTTGCATTAAGGGGATCATGTTATTCTTGTGTTTTGGGTGATCAATGTTGTGTTGTCGATTGATTTGGTGTGTGATCATGTCCAAGTTTTAGCCTTGTTCACCTTGACCTCACTGATCCCACCCTTAGTGAAGTTCCGGAAAACTTCATGATCGGGTAACTTGACTTCACTCAACCCTCCTGAACCATGCACTGCATAGTCTCAGCCCTTAAGCTCAATTCTTGCTTCTTGGAACTGCACAATGTACAATTCTTGCCACCCAGAATCTCAATGCTCAACCTTGCCCCCTTGAGCTTTAGAACTGTGTAGTTCAGTCTCCCAGTCAACTCCTTCTGCGCATTATGCAGTGTCAAGCCTCAAGCTTACAACCTAACTCTTTGAACTGCACAATCCCTACATCTCTCTCTATCCAGAACTGTGCAGTGGGAATATGATCCGAATGGAAAATGACATCAACCCATGGTACTCATCCACCCATATTATTCATCGACCCATGGAATTTACCCATGGTATTGTAAATGGCATCTGTCCGTGGTATTGTAAAATCCACCCATGGTATTCATTCACCCATGGAATTGACCCGTGGTATTGTAACTGGAAAAATACTATCAGTAACAAGTCACATTTTGTAAAAGGACAGATTGTCCGCCACAATGTAGCCTTTATAGTTATTATCGGTTTTAATAAAAAGTTTCTTTGTGGTTTTGTTTATTGGGCATTCTCCTCTTTTTCTTCTGGCAATTCAAGTTTTCAGATCTTGGGGGTCTTTCCCCCAAGATCCATTGCAATCTTTCAGATCTTGGGGGTCTCTCCCCCCAAGATCCATTTCAATCTTTTAGATCTTGGGGGCCTCTTCCCAAGATCCGGATCAGAATCTCAAGCCTCAGATCTGCCTCCTTAAGCTCCTCAACTGCGTAGTCACCTTGCCCTGGCCTTCTTGAATTGCGCATTGCACAGTCTTAAGCCTCAGTCCTTGCTCCTGACCTCTTGAGCTGTGCAACTGCGCAATCCCTGAGCCAGTCTCTCAATCCAACACCTAGTTCTAGCTCAGTTAGTGGTTCTCATGAAGCATGTTAGATTAAGGGTTTTCGGACTGATGTGGTCTTGTCGTGAGTGGATTTTAGTTGCAGGTATTATATCTTGTTATGACAAGATGATGATGAAGGAGATGAAGAAGGAGACCCTACTAGAAGATACCTTTGTAGCTACAAAGACAAAGCTGATCATTGAACAAGAAGAAGAAAGGACCCCAGATTGTGACAAAAACTGGAGATAAGATCATAATGAAGACTTCCCATCTTCAAGTCATATGGAGGAGGAAGAAGAACATGTACTATCTTTCAAGAAGGCACAAAGATAACAACACAAAGTGTGGCTTGACATTCCCACATCATCATCGAGTCCATGTCATCAGTGTCAAGTCATGTGTTGTCGAGATGTCGAATGAGTCATCATGTGGCATATCATTTGTGGATATAAATATGTATTTCAAATATTATGAGAAATGTAATGTAAAGTGGAAGTTCAAGAGTCATCTATAGAATGTGAAAGGGCGAGTGGAAGTCAAAGAGTTATGAGGGTAGTCCAAGGGTCACAAGGAAGGGCAAGAGTCACCCCATTTGTTATATAAACACCCTCATAGCTCAAGCAAAGGACTTTTCACCTTGGCTCTTCTCACTAGGGTCACAAGGAAGGGCAAGAGTCACCCCATTTGTTATATAAACACCCTCATAGCTCAAGCAAAGGACTTTTCACCTTGGCTCTTCTCACTAGGCATTAGAAAGGAAGATAGTTCTTTTGGAGGAGAAAGTGGTTACTCTAACGCTCCACTATTGGAGCTAGTGGTGTTCGTTGTACTAATGTATCTTGGATCTTTTGCTTAATATTTGAAGCTCGTTGAACCAACACACTTTCATGCATATGTCGTAAATATTGTAAGACTATTCTTTGAATGTTTGTGATGTATGTTGTTTCATCTGTACATAAGAAATTGAACTATTTTAGTGGCTTTGGTGCTTATATTGTTGAAGGTTTGTTGTATTTGTTTTAACAATCGTTGCTTTCGTGTGAACTATTTTGCTGGTTGATTAATGATTCATTCGTATATATATGCTTGTGTGTCTTTACTAGATTAGTATTATTATTTGTCTCTTAAAGGCTCACTTTTATTCCCTTCTCGGCTTAAAAACGTTGATACATTCTACAATCGAACATTCCACAAGGCATGCTTGTTCATTCAAAAGTACATGCACATTACTCTCTCATGCTGAATATTGCAGCCTAGGCAAATCTTTAAGAATCATGGCAGTTGGGCCTTAATCCGGAAGGGCTCCTATTCTAAATGGTGCGAAGTCTAATTAGGACTTTTCATTAGGGAGACCCCCCTATGCATATTGGCGGGATCCAACACTGTCAACATCCTAGCGCTAGGAGGGAGGACAGACACCGTTTTATGGTTGAAAAATCCCCTCATTCTAAGAAGCACACTTCCACACAAGGAAATAACGTTCCCATTTCCACTACAGTGCATGCTCTTGTAAGAGAGGAAACTTCTCAGCATAGTTCGAGACAAGCATTTGAGGTTACTTACGATCAACTCCAGACTATCCGACCCATTACTCGACAATTTGCGAGAGCTCTTGGTTTACTCCCTATCGCTGCTATTCTACATAAACCTGTAAAGAAGGAAACAACTCCCAGTTGTGTATTGGTGTCTTCAGTGGAAGATTTGGTCATCGCAACTCTTGAGTAGTTAGTTGAACGTGCCAAAGGAACAAGTCACCAAGAGGAATTTCCATCCATTGAGGAGAATTTGGACAGTGAAGGGGAAGATTTTCTTTTTTGTGACGAGGAGCATCCTGAAACTAATGAAGCTTGAACAGTGAAGGATAAGCTTCTTCAAATTTGCAAGAAGAGGAGGAAAAGGACGAAGACATGGCTGACGCAGACTTGAATTGGATGGCCCAAGGGCCACTCGCTCTTCCGTATAATATCGATAAGATGCCAAGATATATGGAAAAATTGTTGTCAAAGTTTGATCCCGATAAGAAGACTAAAGCAAAGACCATATTGGCGACTTGTACATGCATTTATAGATGCTAAAGGTATGTTTTGACGATGTTGCTTGTAGACTCTTTGCGTACACTTTAGAAGCTATAGTGTTTGTAAGGTATCATAGTCTTCTGGCCAATTCAATTCATAGTTGGAGGGAGTTTAATAAGTTATGTTTGGAAAAGTTTGATGATGATAAAACTCCCGCAATGTTATTAAAAGAACTTGGGAACCTGAAAATGGGGGACAAAGAAAGAGTTAAAGATTTTAACTAGAGATTTACTTGTTTGTTAAACAAGCTCCCCACAGATGTGCAATCGAACGATGATATTACTAAGGATTATTATTCTTCTGCCTTGCCGACTAACATTTCTATGTTTGTAAAAAGAGCTGCAAAGAATACTTTGGCCTTAAACTTTGCAGAAGCTCTTGATGTGGAAAAGGATTTGTGATTTATTGGAGTCATCGAAGATATTGGTGATTTGAAAGACCCCAAGGAAGTTGGTAAGAAAACCCAAGCCTCTTCCGGCAAAGCAAAACCAAGTCTTTGAAGCTACTCATGAACGAAGTATCAGAGTTAGAGAGAAGGTCAAGTGAGGCAGCCACTACCAACAATAAGTCTTTTAGGTTGTTTTTTCTTTAAAAAGAACAATAACTCACAATTGGCCAAATTTGCTCAAAGTTCTAACACAATGTTCAATATTGAAAGTTTGGACATGGACAATTTCTGCACTTTTCACCAAGAGAAACATTTGGAAAGACATACCCACTGTGGAATCACAACATGAACACTATGATGGCTAATCTAGTTGATACTTTGTTAATAGAAGGATAATCTGAGCAGAATGAAGAAACAAATGAACCTATCGCAATCGAAGAAAGTTCAAGTGTTGGACACTCGGTGAATGTGTTTAATGTAATATAGGATGTTGATAAGCAAAATGTTGATGAATCGTTAGCAAGTGGAGCTCCTCTCAAGTAGTCAATTGGCCGTTACAATTTGAGGAGCAAGGGATTTGTTTTTGAGCAAGGACTTACGAAGAAACCACTGTGTAGAATTCTACCACCTTCTAATCCAGCTTAGAGTTCACAAAAGAAGTCTGGAAGTGCTCCTTCTTCCAAGAACACTTCCACCAACAACAAGAACAAGCCTGTCATTCCTGAAGCATCAAATCAAGCTACACCACTTGATCCATCAGCACAGCCCATTAAGATGGAAAGTATTGATTACAACATTGTTGAGGATATGAAAAGAGCTCGTGCTAACATTTCACTTTTTGAGCTCACAAAGATAACAGGTTAGCGTGAACTAATTCTCCAAGCACTCTCATCGCACTCTTCGATAGGTAAATAAGTTTCTGTGTCTCAGGTAATGTTTGGTAACTGTTGTGATCTTATCGAATTTGTAGTTAATGTCGTCAATTTAAATTCTAACTCTCTTTGCCCTCCGTTCTTGTTAATTTTCGAAATCTTTAATTACAATGTCCACAATTGTTTAGTTGATTCTAGTGCATCAACAAAAATCATGCCAATATTTGTCGCTAAGAAAATTAGCGCCAAATGGGAGAAAATAGATGCACAAATTATACAACTGGACAAATCTTTTTTCCAGGCTATTGGTGAACTTAGAAATGTTCCCATTTGTTTGTCATCAGACCACAGAGTTCACTAATGCATAAATATCATAATTGTGGACATCCCCGAAGCCTATGGGTTACTCTTGAGTAGACCAACAAACTCCAAGGATATTTTGCGACAGACTGGTTGCACTTATGGCTTGCATACAAGGGCAGGAACAACCAGATTGAAATAGAAAGAGAGCCTTACATGAAGCACATCGTGACACAACTTGAGGAAAAAAGGCGAACCAATGGGCTTTGCAGATGTTATTTTTGGAAATTATTGTAGACCATGGATGTTATCTAGCACAATCTTCACCCGTCCCACGAGATACACAGTTGGAACTCCTTCCTCGAACTCCAACTGGTGCAAATGACCTATGTACAGTAGATCTAGATAGTAGTAGTATATGATATAGCCCTAGTATTGCTAACGTTTGGATTTTGTATTTTGATGGTTCGAAAACTCAGGAGGGATCCCAAGCTGATTTCATTTAATAGACCCGCAATGGAGAAAACATTTGATCTCTTGCCGCTTGGAATTTGAGTGCACCAACAATGTTGTTGAATACGAAGCACTCACTCTGGGTTTGAAGAAAGCCATCGACCTCAAGGTTGAAGCGCTCAAAGCAATAGGTGACTTTGAAATCGTCGTACGACAGATACGAAATACAATACATTGTTTGTCACCTAATCTTAGAAATTATCAACAAGAGGTATGGCATTTGATTTCGCAATTCCAAGCTTTAAATATTATTTTCGTTCCTAGAATTCGTAATGTTGTCGTTTCCACGTTAGCAAATGGTGTTGCTAGGCTGTTTCCGTTAATGGATGGCTTTTCTATTGAAATTATTTATAAACCATTCATTCCTCATAATATTACTAATTTTCGTGTTTTCAATGACGACAAACAGATATTGGACTTTATGGCGAACACTGACATATTCAAGGACGCAACTATTGATAAGGACGAGCATGAGAAAACGTTGCAGGATGCAACTCAAGTGAGTAAAGGAATCCCCATGCCCAAGGATGTGGTGTCATTGGAAAAGCTATATGACTTGCAAAATTGCTTCAAGGGACCAGTCAAAGCAAAGACCCATAGCTCTACTCTGTTACACAAACAAATAAAACTTGGTACAGATCAAGATCCGAAGTTTGTTAATCTCGGTACTTGTACGCCACAAGAGCTGCAAGCTCTTATCCTCCTCTTTAAGCAGTACTAAGATGTTTTCGCATGGACATATGATGATCTTAAAACTTATGATGCGAATAATCTAGCATGTAATTCCAATCAAGGGGCCAAGCCCTTTCAACCAGAAACTGTGAAAAGTTCATCCTATTCAAAAAGAGTTGAGAAAATTGTTGGATGTTCGAATCATTTTCAAAGTTTGGCATTCAACATGGGTGTCCAATTTGGTTCCGGTAAGGAAGAAGTTCGGGGAAATACGCTTGTGCGTTGATTTTCGCAATTTGAATCATGCCTCAGACATAGACAATTATCTAGTGTCGTTAATGGAACAGATTTTACAGACAATATCAGGGTCAGAAATCCTTTCATTGTTGGATGGTTTTTGGGGATACAACTAGGTTTTGGTGTCACAACTCGACAGGCACAAGACCACGTTTTGAACCAAGTACGGTACATTTGCTTTTAAAAGAATGTTGTTTGGACTTATTAATGCAGGTGATACCTATCAATGCATAATGGACATCACATTTCGCGGATTGATCGGTTATAGCATTGTGGTTTACTTAGATGACATGGCAATGTTTTCGAAAAGGAGATCTGATCACCTGTGTCATCTAAAGCAAATTTTTGAGCGATGTCGCAAATACGAGACTTCTCTTAATCCCAAGAAGAGCATATTTGCAGTGTCCGAGGGAAATCTCTTAGTCCACATTATCGCAAATAGTGGGATTAAAGTGGACCTTGAAGGGGTCAAAGCTATCACTTAGATATCATTCTTGGTGAACAAGAAACTATGTAGTCCTTCTTAGGGAAAATTGATTTCCTTCATAAGTTCATCTCAGATTATGCAGAGATAGTCAAGCCACTACAAGAGATGATAAAGAAGGATGTGATCTATAAGTGCGATAAAAGGTAAAAGGATGTTTTACATGTATAAAACAAGCAATTGCAGAAGCTCCAACATTGTACAGTCCAAACTTCGGCAAAGACTTCATGCTGTACACTTTCGCCTCTGATACTTCTCTTGCTATTGTTCTCACGCAAAAGGATGATCTGGATAATGAACGACCTATATCATTTATGAGTGTCGGCTTGCAAGGACCAAAACTAAATAAATTACCTTGCCATTGATAAACAAACTTATGCAATGTACAAGGCAATGA
This sequence comes from Pinus taeda, assembly GCA_000404065.3. NCBI lineage: Eukaryota > Viridiplantae > Streptophyta > Pinopsida > Pinales > Pinaceae > Pinus > Pinus taeda. Next base: position 44,966 of record APFE031362215.1, on the reverse strand, counting down.
AACACTTCAGGCCTTATCTTTTGAAAAATCATGTCATTATCTTTGTGCCTCACCCAGTTGCCAGATCCTTGTTTGTTCAACAAGAGTTGGGTTAAAGAAGAGCAAACTGGATGACAAGCTTGCAAGAATACGATCTTGAATTCAAGCCAACTCACACGATCAAAGGCCATGGTCTATGCCAGCTAGTAGCAAAAGCGACAAGTTCACCAAAAGATGACTCTTTTGGATGGGAACAGGAAATAGAAATGTATAATATTGAACAAGTAGCCCCCATTGACGCATCCACCTCTTGGTATGCATATATGCGATAATATATTGAGCACGGTACCCCGCCTTCTCATTTATCAACAAGACAGAAAAGGGCCACTAGATTGAAAGCTCTATCATATTAGTTGGTACACAGAGTGCTTTTCAAAACGCACCATAATGGGGTCCTGCTCAAATGCTTAGAAGCACTTGATTCAGAAAGGGTGCCGCATGACCTCCATGACGGACCAACCAGAGGACATTTTGTGGGTGACACTATTGCGCACAAGATTATGTGGACCGATTTCTATTGGCCCACACTTTTCAAGGATGCTCATGCCTCCGCTCGTAAATGCCCAATTGTCAGAAATGCGTTGGCCGAGATAAGCAGTCAACTGCCCCACTGCAGCCCATTCCTGTAGAAGAACCATTCCAACAATGGGGATTAGATGTTATTGGTGAGATCTTTCCACACTCATTGAAGCAACATCACTATATTCTCACTGCTAAAAATTATTTCACGCGGTGGACAGAAGTGGTTCCTCTCAAATAGGTGAATGATTAGGAAGTCATTAGTTTTCTCAAGCAGAATATTATCACTAGGTTCAACGTTCCAACTTCACTTGTTTTTTATAATGCAACATATTTCTCATAACTTAAACTTTATGATTTTGCATTAGAAAATGGCATTGTATTGAAACATTCAACTAACTATTATCCTCAAGGGAACGGTCTTGTTGAGTCAACCAATAAGAACCTTATTCATATAATAAAAGAAAGTCTTCTCCGAACAAAGGAACTGGCACAATACTTTGGTGAACGCTCTTTGGGTTGTCCACGTCACGCCTACCTCCAAACATCTACTTGCCTGCCCTTTAACTTTTGCAAGAATCGCAGGGTAAACCTTGTCTTTTGGTTTAGAGTAGGATAGACACTCTCTGAAGTTATAGGGAGAAAGGAGGAAAGCAAAAGAAAAATTTACTCTTCATCAAAACCGTATCGAGAGATGGTTTGACAAGAAGTCTATGGGGAAGAAGGAATTCAGTGTGGAAGACCTGGTATTGAAGTGGGACAAATCCCATGAAGAGAAGGTAAACACACTAAGTTCCAATCGTTGTGGATCAAAACGTATGTCATGCATGAGAAGCTTGGCCACCACACTTATTGTCTTCAATCTTTGGGTGGGAAGATGGACTTTCTTCCTGGCAATGGCCAACATTTGAAACAATATTTTTGATAGCAGTCTAGGCCCTAGAGCTGTGCCCTACCCTGTGTATATAGTCTTTCGTTTGTTTGTTTGTCTATTATATTCAGTCTTCTTTGTCGTCCTTTCGTTCTTGTGAATAATCCTTGTGTGCAAGTGTGTTTTTGGTTCCAATGTATGTGGCAAAGTTGAAAAGGGCATTGTGACACTTCGACATTTGGCTAACCTTTAGTCCTTCTTCGTTTTGGTTTGTACCTTTTGGTCAATGATGTTTGGACGAAAAATAAAATCCTTGCGTAAGGAGAGCTTTGTGTAGAACCATGATGCCCGTATCTATTCTAGGAGTCTCATTCCTATGCTCGATTCTTTGTGTTTCTGTGTTTTGGACGCTAATCCAATCAAGTAGAGAAGGACAAGGTGAAAATCTTAGTGAGCATACTAATATCATATATATATATATATATATATATATATGCTTCTTTGAAGGAACAACCTCTCCCGCTCTCAATAAGTCTAGATCCCTCTTCCACCCCATGAAATAAATAAGTGTTGAAGCATAGTTCTATAAATAAACTAAAGGGTGAAAGAAGAGAAAAGGCTTCCTGTGCAGAGAGGTGAAGCCAATAACTTCTTCGGGGTACTATCCATGCTCATTAGCAGTGAAGCAATGCTTGTGTTCATGTAGTGACTCTGATGGGGTACTGTCCAGGCTTTGCTGGTAGCAGAGCAACACCAAAGATAAAAAATAAGACTTTGAATACCTAAAGCTCGCGAACTACATTACCCTTCTCCTGAATCAAAACATTGCATTATGACTAGCCTTGTTTTTGAGTTCAACCAAGAAAGGGATGAAGGGGACTGTGTTTATAAATGGGGTAAGTGGGGAAGCCAAAGTAATCTGCACGATGAGTCAATACTTCTTGAGAAACTAGACCCTGCACAAAAGATTTGACCAAGGCAGAGAAGCTGGAGTTCTTCCAAGTGTTGTCACTGCTACAACACCCTCCAAAATTTTGGCCTATATCCAAATTTTGGAGCCTACTTTCACTTTACATGTTGTCGTTTTGAGTAATAAGAGTCATTCCATGTGTTTTCTCTAAGTTTTCAAGTCTCGTTAGTGAGAAAACCAAAGTGTCGTCTTTTAGCATGGGAAGTGTCACATATTGTATAAGTGGAGTTATGACCTGTCTCAAGGGGCAACTTTGGTGCCAATGAGTTGCACTTATCATATAGACATGTATTACACTCATTCCCAAAGTTTTATGCATTGTTGCATAAGTGTCGTCACGGTCGTCGCAAAGTGTATTTTAAGTGTCGCACTTGGAGGAGGTTGTTGTATTGTCGTTGCATTGAGGGGATCATGTTGTTCTTGTATTGTCCTCGCATTAAGAGTGATCAATGTTGTGTCTTCAATTGATTTGGTGTGTGATCATGTCCAAGTTTTAGCCTTGTTCACCTAGACCCACTGATCCCACACTTAGTGAAATTCTGGAAAACTTCATGATCGGGACTCAACCCTTTTGAATTGCACATTGTGTAGTCTCAGCCCTCAAGCTCAACCCTTTCCTCTTGGAACTGTGCAATGCATAGGTCTTGCCTCCCAGAGTTGTGCATTGCGCAATCTCAATGCTTAACCCTGCCCCCTTGAGCTCTAGAACTTTGCAATTCAGCTTCCCAGTCAACTCCTTCTGGCTTTTGCGCACTGCGCAGTGTCAAGCCTTAAGCTTCCAGCTTGACTCCTTGAATCGCACAACTGTGCAACCCCTACACTTCTCTCTCTCTCCAGAACTGCGCAATGGGAAACCTCGAGCCTCAAGCCTGCCTCCTTGAGCCCCTCAACTACACAGTCACCCTGCCCTAGCCTTCTTGAACTACGCATTGTGTAGTCTCAAGCCTCAGTCCTTGCTCCTGACCTCTTGAGTTGCGCAATGCCTAAGCCAGTCTCTCAGTCCAACACCCAGTGCCAGCTCAATTAGTGGTTTTCATGAAGCATGTTAGATTAGGGGTTTTCAGACTTATGTTGTTTTGTCATGAGTGGATTTCAGTTGCAGGTATTATATCTAGTTATGACAAGATGATGATGAAGGAGATGAAGCTAGAAGATACCTTTGTATCTACAAAGACAAAGTTGATCAATGAAGAAAAAGAAGAATAAGGGACACCAGATTGCAACAACGGCTGGAGATCAAGATCACAGTGAAGACTCCCTATCGTCAAGACATATGGAGGAGGAACAAGAAGAACATGTACCATCTTTCAAGAAGACACAAACATAGTAGCATGAAGAGTGGCTTGACATTGCCACATCATCATCAAGTCCATGTCATCAGTGTTAAGTCATGTGTTGTCAAGGTGTTGAATGAGTCATCATGTGCCATATCATTTGTGGATGTAATTATGTATTTCAAATATCATGAGAAATGTAATGTAAAGTGGAAGTCCAAGAGTCATCTATAGAATATGAAAGGGAAAATGGAAGTCAAAGAGTCATGAGAGTAGTCCAAGAGTCACAAGGAAGGGCAAGAGTCACCCCATTTGTTATATAAACACCCTCATAGCTCAAGCAAAGGACTTTTCAGCTTGGCTCCTCCCACTAGGCATTAGAGAGGAAGATAGTTCTTTTGGACGAGCAAGTGGTTGCTCTAACACTCCATTATTTGAGCTAGTGGTGTTCGTTGTACTGATGTATTGGAACTTTTGCTCAATGCTTGAAGCTCGTTGAGCCATAACACTTATGTTGTAAATATTGTAAGACTATTGTTTGAATGCTTGCGATGTATGTTGTTTCATCTGTATTAAATAAATTGAAGTATTTCGATGGCTTTGGTGCTTATTGTTGGACATTGAATAAACCAACGCTCCCCTTGTGTTTCACGACATGGACTAACCACCTCTCGTGGATTTTGGCGATGCGATCGTTGACTAACACATGCGGGTTTTGGTCTAACGGCAATCGTGATTCCCAACAACTTATATTAGAGCGTAGGTCATGAATTCGATACACACCCGACTCGCATTGGGGGGGAGATTGTTGGACATTGAATAAACCAATGCGCCCCGTGTGTTTCGCGACATGGACTAACCGCCTCTCATGGATCCTTATCTCTGGCGATGCGATCGTTGAATAACACTTGTGGGTTTTGGTCGAACGACAATCGTGATTCCCAACACTTATTGTTGAAGGTGTATTGTATTTGTTTTAACAATCGTCGCTTCCGTGTGAACTGTTTTGGTGGTTGATTAATGATTCATTTGTATATATATGATTGTGTGTCTTTACTAGATTAGTACTATTACTTGTCTCTTAAAGGCTCACTTTTATTCCCCTCTCGACTTAAGAATCTTCATACATTCTACAATTGAACATTCCACAAGGTATACACACTTGTCCATTCAAAAGTACATGCACATTACTCTCTCGTGCTGAATATCGTAGCCAAGGTAAATCTTTAAGAATCATGGCAGTGAGGCCTTAATTCTGGAAGGGCTCCTATTCCAAATGGTGCGAAGTCTAATTGAGACTTTTCATCAGGGAGACCTCTTTGCATTTTGGCAGGATCCAGCATCGTCAACAAAAGCATTCACTGAATGACCTCAACGTTAGACCTTTTCTTCATTTCCAGCTTCCCAATCTTTTCATGCATCCCACTCATTCTCTTTTTCATTTCTTCCATATTGATTTCAAATTGTGCATTTACTTTTTTTTGAGTCACCCAAGTTGGGAGTTTATGCTCATAATCTGCCTTTTCATTGTTTGAGCCTCTAGAGAATTTCTTCTCTACTATTCTCCTCTCCATCCTTCCCATTTCCAGACATATAATGATAATTTTGCTCAAGTTTTTCCAACCCGCCTCTCACATCTTTGAATTCCTTTACACATGTAAGAGTTGTCATAGATGGTGATGACCACGTGTGTTAGTCATCGAATCAGAACTAAATTAGACTTACCAATTGACTACCAAGGCCTAGAATAGATACTGAGCCTTAAATATAAAACACTTCCAAGGTGTTGGGTATGTGTTATATTCTTTGCACAACTATCCTCCCACGTTGTATGTTGCGCCAAGCGCAGCAGGGTGTGGCAACCCCCCTGTTCGGGGGGGGGGGGGGTCCTAGAGGGGTGGAAGCTTCCTTGCACAACACCCAAAATTTTTTGGGCAGTTTTTAAAATTTTTGCCTCTGTTTTTGGTGGTTTCTTGCACACAATTTTCACTTTCAGTAGTTTTGTGGCACATGTTTGTTCAGCCCATGTTTCTGTAATTCCGATTAAGGAACTAAAGTTGTATTCTAATCCAAGATTAATGGATTGACAGTTAATGGATGCCGTGGGATATACATATTGTATTGTAACACTATAAATATAGAATATAATGAAATTTTTTTTGGTTTTCCTGGTTTGGGTTTCTAGGGTAAAATCTCTATGGTAATGTATGTGTGTGCGCCATTACATCATTTGTATTTTTATTAAGAATATGTTTGCAGCAATTAACTATACAGCGTTAAAACCTATACAAGCTTCTCCCTCTTTTAGAGGCGGAGAGCCAAAAGAAAAAATGAGACTAGTAATAGCTATCAAAATCTAGACTGTTCAAAGAGATATCCCCCAAGAATTTGCTTGTACCTTGCAGGGATTATATTTGCAGATGGCTGCAACGATGTGCATGAGTGTATCTTCGATGGCTGCCACTTGTCCCTTAAATTCATATGCATTGACCTTATTGTTGGGTTAAACAAATTCATGGGAGGTTAATTGAACTAGGTTCCCTCCATTTTTTCTCATCATTCCCAGTTGTAAATTAATTGCTTCATTTGCTTGTTTATTTGTAGAACCTGATAATAATCATTGAATTGAAAGCTTTTCACCAAGTTTTGATCTCTAACAACTAGCCTGCTTAGATAAGTATCTTGAGGGATTGATTGATAATGAATGTGCCTAACTATTACTGAGTTGTCCCTTATCACCGTGATGTGATTGATCCTCTTTTTTCTTCTGAATCATCAACCCTTGCACCAGTGCCATGATTTTTTCGATTATTGGTGGTCTCGCTTAATCCCCATGTGAAGCCAATGCAACAGGCTGCAAATTTACAAATACATACAAGCTATTTTACTTGATTTTCAATCTTGGGGCAAAAACCAAGCATCAATGGGGATTTTTTTTATCACAAATTCTAAATATTGATGGTTCGAATAATGGCTTTCATACAGACAATAATCCTTTCCATGCTCTTTATTCAAGCCTCTCAAAAAATTGCATACTACTGCAAATGTGAAGTCATGCCCTTGTTCAAACTAGGATTTAAAGGAAACTATTATAAATGGTTTCTTAAGTAAGCAGAAGGATTTTTGAGGCAGTGCAACTACATTGAAATCGAAGCTTTTAAATCCAAGGCAACGGAAATTACAAGTCCTTCCCTTTATTGCAAATGACATTGATCAAACTAGGATTCAAAGGAAATGATTATAAAAGGTTTCTTAAGTAAGAAAAAGGCTTTTTGAGGCAGTGCAACTACATTGATATCCAAGCTTCCAAATTCGAGGCAGCGGAAATTATAAATCCTTCCCTTTGTTGCAAATGAATCTTCACATAGCAATATTGAAGAAGGCCTTGGCTTAATGGTTTTTGAATGGATGAAGCTTCTCTTCGCATCAATCAAGAAAGGAATTCATCATATTTCAAATCCATTGTCAAAGCATTTAAAAAACATGCATGGCATGCTTCATGAGAGTACTCACATCCTCCAAGAAATTAACAGGAAGAAGCAGTACAACATCTTGATTTGGTTGACAATCTTGAAGCAACCAATCTATTGCACATGAAAGATAGAACATTAATCCTTTCATTATATTACATTTGGAAATCAAATGCAGGCACAAAACTATCACTGATGAATTGTTCTTGCGAGAGATGGATTGAAGAAGTAAAATAGCTTATTAAATTGAAGAATAAAGAACCAATATCCAATCTTGCATCAATGAAGACACATAAATAATGAAATAGTTTCCTGGCAACAATTGCTGGTTTAGTTCAATTTACTTGAAAGTTCTGTAGTTGTTAAAGATGAAAAAACATTTTGAGAACTATTGTGGACCTCCCAGACAACAAGAGACACTGCACCCTTACTCTGGGAGAGAAAATGCTTTGCATGTGTGCCCAATTGATCTATGGAGATGTAGGGCATGCCTGTTGTTACAAAAGCAGATTAATGGCTTCTCGGCTAAGTACCATGAAATGTTCTGCCCCCTCCCCCGTGTCACATATTTCTTACAAGATGCTGCCATGTTGTTGCTGCCATATAGGGCTGGCCATTGTGGAAGGTGGTGCCAAAGAACCACTCTCACTACCCCCCACTCCTCCCCTTGCAATTTGACTTCAAAGCTACCCTGTTATCTTTGGCAAAATCTTTATCTTGCAGTGATTTGGTGGCAATACGACTGATTTTTGGAGTTGCATCTGGGCAAAGTTTTATATCATGTCCCGAAATGTGTGCAAGGTAGTATTTTAATCAGGAGATTCCCCCTTGTCATATGCTTCCCTCCATATGGGATTCCCCCCATTTGGCTTGGAACCTTGGTTATCAAACCTCTAAGTCTTGCCAGGGAAGCTTCCATTGTGGGGATAACTTCCAGCCACAAAACAGCAGGAGAGAGGTTGCTGAGGTGACAGCAGTGGCTAATCTCTTTGTTGCTATAAGACTTAGGTTGCCTAGTGAGGCTTTGCACTAAGCCTATTAGATTTTGTGGTAGATTACCAAGGCAACAAGAAGTTTTGTTCTAAGATTAACATCTTCATCCTCCTTGGGCTTAATTCATGTGAACTAGGTATCTAGTATGGCTTTGGCATACAATCTTAGGTCTTCTGGATTCTCCCATATTTTTCACTGAATATCTCCTGCAGTATATCATCTTAATGGGGGGCTTTCTATTGGAATTTAAAAATAAAAATTAAAAAATTGAACCAACCCAACTAACTTCTTCGAGGAGACCAGAGGCGCTGAAATCCTCTTCTGTTTCCTTTTTCCTATGTATAGTTTCACATGGATTGTTATATTTCCTTAGTTTTTCCTGTCTTCTGACCAGTGTTGTGAAAATCGCGATTTAATGAAAAAATCGCGATTTTTTTTGTTTCGCCGATGAAATCGCGATTTTTATACAAAAAAATCGCCTAAATTTTTTTTGACGATTTTTACTGAAAAATCGCAATTTAAAAAAAAAAAATTGTGGTGGGTCGGGGCAGCACGATTTTATAAGTTTTTTTTTGGTTTTTCAATTGCTCATTTGGTTTTTCAATTGCTCATTTGAAAGAAACAAATAATTTGTGAGTGGGGCAGCTTAATGATCAAGTCTAGGCCCATGAAATGACTCAGGATGTTTGAGAGTGGTTCCAGCCTCATTGGATTTCATATGGAGAAAGTAGAGTTTTACATTTCATTTAAAATCCAGCAGACTTATCAGTTTTTCAGGATTTCAGGATTGGGAGATTGTAATGTTTCCAGGTGACACCACCTGCCCGGGCTACCCCTACCACCAGTAGAGGACGTGGTCTACCTCCTATAGCTCCTACTTCTAGTTCTTCAGCGTCTAGAGCACATCAGACTCCACTGCCATCTCCACTAGCATAGGCACCAGCATCTACATCTAGAGGGAAAGGGAAAGCTGTGGCATTTTCTCGCAAGAGGGGCAGAGGAAATCAATAGGATTAGACTTTCATTTTATTGTATATGACATTATCACATGATGAGATACATTATCATATTTTTTGTTGATATTTTGAGGCTGAGTTGGGACTTAGGAGTCGGGACTTACTATTCTGGACATGATTCAATGTTATGTGTGATTTTAGCGCTAGAAATGATATTAAACATCTTATATATTAGTTTTTTTGTCATATTTATGTGTCAATGTATTTATTTTATGTCGTAGATGGCTTAGATATTAAAAAAATTGAAAAAAAATGAAAAAAATGAATATTTTTGTACCAAACAATTTTTCCCGATTTTTTTCCGATTTGTTCCCCGCGCCGATTTAATCCCGATCACGATTTTCACAACATTGCTTCTGACTTCTCAATCTTGATATCAAGATCTGAAAGTTGTTTGCTTCATGGCATTGAAAATCTGACAACATCAAATATCAATTAAATTTTCAGATTTACTTGATACAGACTTCCAAGCAGCATATCAACATTTCTTGTGTCTTTCCATGCTGTGAAATTTCCTGAAGTGTGACTAATTTACAGCAGAGATTTAACACTGACGGTAATCAGCTAGCAAAAACTTGTTTGATCCTCACCCATCAAACTGCTGGAATACATTTCCTCAACACTCAACCATTGTACATTGCTTTGACTTCAGCCTTGGTTTTGGTTATATATAAAGTAGGCACATGATGTAAGAAACAAAAATGCAGCCCTGGACTGAAACTTTGTTTTGTTTTTGTTGCATTAAGAACCCTTCTGTTTCCTTGATATCTATGTATAAGTCCAGCCTTCGATTTACCTGATCTTTTTCCTTTGTTTCTAGATTCTGCAAATCATTTTGATTTTAGGATTGTTGATAGACGTGACAAGCAAAATGATGGATAACACATCCTTTTACAGTCATCCTGGAATATTCATTGAGCATATCTAGAGAGAAGTCTACAGGCTTGTGCAGAACAATTTGAAGCCCTTTTGATTGAATTTAAGCATCCAAGAAGAATTTGACCTTGCCTCATGAAAGGCTAAAGCAAGCTTCATCCCATCTATTTAGAGAATTGATGAAGGTAAGCTGTTAAAGGATTTGGAGTGGAACTAATTTATCATTCATACACCCAGTCATGTTATGTGCTGTTCAGACCAGCAAAGAGATCAAGGTTGACGAGCCTGCTGTCCTCAAATTATGCCCAGAAGGTGTACCATGAAGATCAGCAGCCTCAGCACATGTTTCAGAGTTGTTAGGAGCATTTGCTACAGCAATATGAAGGGGCATTTTAGCAGGAGTATACAGAGCAGTATGAGGGGAGCTTACCAGTAGTTACATCCATTATTTTCAAGCAGCATTCAAGAAAAGAATTTCAGATCTGCTATGTGACAGGTTGTGACCTTGAAAATGATGTATAGTGTTCAAACTTCAGACCTTGAGGACCAAGTCAAAGAAACATTTATACCATGAAATCAAGAAATGCAAAGCTGTAGTGACAGTGAAATTTCACAGCCTTTCATCTCAACGTTGCACGAAGCGGTGACGCGGAAGCGTCATTTCCCAAAAATCTAGGAAGCGAAGCTTCTCAGAAGCATCTACTATATATATATTATATTTTTTTGTATTTATATTAAAAAACATCCAAAATACCAAATTAGTTGTAGAAGACATGAAAACATGCATAATTTTACATAAATCAAGATAGATATGGCATCCATTATACATCAATGATTAATTATTCCAGCATCAACCATCTAGAATCTAGATTCCTCTTCTCTTGTCTAGCCTTTGCCTCTACTTCTATTCTATAGGGATATTAGTCGACATTGCCTAATTTTGATCAAATAGCTTAATCCAAGCCTTATAATATGGTAGAGAAAGCTTAACATGCCTGATCAATGATTTTGACTCGAGTGAAGGGTACATAATTGCTAAGGCCATGACAAAGGAGTTCAACAATCAACAACACCAACACTGTGGTACATATAGGGCTTGGTGCTTTTGATTAAATGCCAATCGTATGCCCTCATACATGATATAATCCAATGAAACCCACAATCCCACTGATCCTGAACACTGTTAAGTCATAGACATGAAATTCTATTTTCTTCATATGAACTCTGATGAGGTTGGAACCACTTTCAAACATCCTGAGTCATTTCATGGTAATGTTAAAAATTTAAGTAAAATGATGGAAATGAAAGATAAAGGAGAATGTCACTTTAAGAATTTAACATCACCATTAGAGAGCATCTAGGAAGCGTCTAGGGAGCATCAAGGGGCACCTTGGGAGTATTCGGAAAGCATAGTTCCTCACATAATAGTTCGAAATTTCAAAAAAACAAAAAAACAAAAAAAGCTCCGCGGAACCGTGTGAACCGTGCACGTTCTCTTGGATCCGCTCGTGATCCGCGGTGGATACATGCTTGAACCTCCACAAATCCACACCCGATCCTTTCTGGAACCGCGGATCTGATTTTCCAGGTCGCTGAAGGATCGGTGGCGGATCCGTACAGGACGCAATTCCGCCTCTAGATCTTTGGGGAGGGGGACGTTTCCTACAACATTGTTTCATCTATCTGGGCATGTTGGGGTTTCTTATACTCCTTTATCTAGAGGAAATTTTTATCCAAATAGGCTGGTGGAAGTAGAAGAGTAAGATAGCTATACTGGTTAAGTTTTGGATTATTCTGGCTCCAAGTGGTCATTGTTTTGGAGTTGTTATAGAACTGCCTCAGCATGCTCAACTGCCAGCAGTGAAGGCAATATTCCAGCACCCTTGAAAAGAAAGTAATTATAGGCCCACAAACCAGAAATAAGGGAGCCCATAGCATCAACACTGAAGAATCATCATCATGATTTCTTTTTCCAGGGTATTAAACAACGATATATATCTTCGGATTTGTAAGTGGGAATTTTATTGCTAGTTTGGAGAGCCTTTTCTTCAACATGCTCTGAAGGAGCATGAATTTATAGAGGTTGGCAATCTATGATTTTAAGTTGCCTCAAGTATCGGCCCTGATGTAATCTTGGCAAATAACTATAATTTAGTAATGAAAAGGGAAAATTATCTTATTGATGATGCACATAGGTGGAGGTCAAGGTTATGCTGCTGACTGAAAATCTGTCTTTTGAATTTTGTAGGGCAGCAGCAAAGTTCTTGTATACAGCGATAACATTCAAATAAAATTGCTCTTGAAACTGTATGTTGTAACCTTTGTTCCAGAGCATTCTTGATGCCTGTAGGGCACTGCCAGCAATGAATGAAGTAAGAGACATTCTTGGCAGCATGTTAGCGTTTTTTTCAAATCTGAGATCACCATTTTTTATTGCAGCATATCTTCCTCTCTTAAAGAAAGAACTATCAAAACTAAATGGCTCCAAGTGCTTTGGAGACTGAAAAATCTGTGATACATGTAGATTGAATTGGAGCCCTTTAGTCTGTTCTCAGAAGCAAGGGTACGGCATTGTTGCCAGCATGATTACTGTAGGACTGCAGGACTGTTGACAGTGATTGGAAGAGTAAAGGAGCTGTAATCACATCAGCTTAGACTTGTTTTATCTCCTTAAATAGCCCCTAGAATTGAGTCACTGATTGAAGGGATTACACCAGTAGTAAAGAATGTTTCCAGTAATATCTCTGCAGCAGATTAGTCAAGACCTAAAGTTGGAACGACCATAGAAAGGGTCTAAGGATCTTATCATGGCCTTATTATAAAGAAAAATGCACAAGTAACTTTGGGTGTTTCAGTAGTTTTTCCTTTTAGAAAATTGCTTGGTAATAATCCAGTTTGGAAGGTGGTGTTCAGATTCAAGCTCAATCATATGCACACATATCTATGTAGATACACATTTAAAGGAATTACTTGAGAAAATTTGCGCTAATTTTTGCAACTATTTTAGGAGTATGGTCAGCCATTAATCAGATTATACACTTTAATCTAATAGAGCTCTTCTCTATCTTTGCAAATTTGGCATGTGTTTATTAAGAAGCTTGTTTGGAAAGACACCCTAGATTTGGGGAATTTAGTATAATAAACCCTTGACCAACTCCAGCATTCCATCCTTTTGGAAGTTGGTTAAGCATTGGAGAAAGAGCTCACCTTGGAGAGATTACTGTTGGTCAAAGTTGGCATCAAGTACATGACTCAAGGTCAATGAAGAACCCAAGAAGGGTAATGCCCAGCTTTAGAAGACTTTGAGGAGTTCATTTAATTCCCTAAAACAAGGTTTTGGAAACAACAATTATTATATTATCATTATTCTTGGAGAAATTAGTTGATCTAGAAATGTATCTTATTTTATTGTAAGAGGGGATGGAGCTAATAGCCTATAAAAGGCTAGCTCTCTCCTTCATTTTTCGTGGTCAGATTGATAGGGAAACAACAATTATTATATTATCATTATTCTTGGAGAAATTAGTTGATCTCGGAATGTATCTTATTTTGTTGTAAGAGGGGATGGAGCTAATAGCCTATAAAAGGCTAGCTCTCTCCCTCATTTTTTGTGGTTAGATAGGGAAGATCCCTTTAAACCTAGTTGAAAATCAGGCAGGAGCTACAAGTGAGCATATGTGAGGCTCTCTTTCCATTTTTCTTATATCTTGAATATTTTGGGTTTATGTAGAGTAGCTACTCTATGTTCTTGATGGGAGAAGCTGTAGGAGGTAAAATTCTTGCACATGAGAAAAGGTTAAGGATGAAGTTTTAAGCCCTCTTCAGCTCTTGATGTAATTGTGGAAGTTGAGATTTTTTTTTGTTATTTCCTCAATACAAGATCTAATGTGGTACATGTCAATGCCTCATTTCATCCTATGAGGTTGTTATTGAAGCTGTAACTTATATCTTGGGTTGTTTGTTCATTTGAAGGCTTTCCTTCTGGTTCTCTTCATTATAATCTCATGTTATAGTCCTTCCCTCAATATCTATGGGAGCACATTATTTGTTGGTTCATATTCTTAGCGTTGATGGTGCATCTTGTATAAGTGTTCTCATCAGATCTACTTGGATTAGTCAGGGCAACATCAGTGATGTGTTGACTACGCCTTCTTCCATACGAGGTCAAGCCCTTTCACTTTGTTTTGCTCGACTCCATAACCCTTGGATTGACATTGATGTCAGCAATGTACTATGATATATTTCTACAAAGTATATCATGCATTGTCTTGCTAAAGCCACTCTTTTAAAGTTTTATATCACTTTGTGCCTCATTATTTAGCTTTGGTAATCCTATTATTTTTGCTCATTTTTTCTGCATTTCAAAGTGTATGTATAGGATATTTGATGAAGCTGCCATGAATGTTGAATTTTAACCTATTTTGAGCCATCATTTGTCATGGTTTTGAACCCTATGTATCAGAAGCCCAGGTCATAGGAATTTGGTAGTTCAAGTTTAAGCTCTCTTGCTGCTTGTTTTTTGTTTGTTTGTGCCATTCTAGGGTATGATCAACCAGATGATGACCAGTTTCACCTCATCTAATCGAATGCTCACTTCGCATGCCCACGAATAAGTTTTCGCATCACTATTTTCTGCCACTTATTTTGTTGCAAACATTGACTCAGACTCTGATCATCATCAGTCTCCTGCTTCTTTTCTTCCACTGCCTCTAAGAGTTAGTGGGCACTAAGCTAGGAAGGTTGTCTACCAGCCAGCAAAGGTCCTCATGTGGAGTGCACTGTTGATAATATCGGCGATATTCGAAAATATCACGATATTTTCAGCAAATACGATATATGGCCGAGAAAATATTGCGATATGTTCTGTTTTCAAAATATCGGCAAAATATCGCGATATTTTGAAAATATCAGCAAAATGTCGCCATATTTTGAAAATATCAGCTATTTTTAAAAATCTGGAAAAAATGATTTTTTATGTTTGCCGATATTGCCGATAAGATGTGTTCTGGACCCTCGCCGATATTTTTCCAATACCGATATTATCAACACTGGTGGAGTGTACTAGCTGCTGTACTCCTTCAACACTGAAAATCAGCTGTAGCAATCACTTTCTCTGATTAGGTGTTGAAGGGATGGACCGATGCTGTAAGAAGTGCATTTCTATGCTGAGAATGTCGTTCAACAGTGGTATTAATCAATGTCAAAGCAATCCCGATTCCTTCCTTCTCCTCCAAAGATGCCTGATTATTTTCAGTGATGTATTCTGATCATTCTTTGTCTTCCACAAATGACTTGTGACCTACAGCAAGGCAGTCAATCTTCTCTACAGAAGGTCCCTGAAATGGCAAATTAATCTCTTACATCATGAAACTCGTCTTGTACTACATAAGGATATTGTATGCTTGGCACCTAACAAATTTTACGAGTAGCCTGTGGCACAAATACTTCATTAGCACAAACTTGAACCTTCTGTATCCTAGGAGATTCAAGGCTTGTTTTGACATTTAAGACTTCATTAGGACTAACTTAGAAAAGCTCCTTCCTGTGGCTTCCTCAAGTTCATTTTCCACTTTTACAGATTGCTTGTCTTCATCATCACATGACAAAGATTGTCAAATCAGCAAAGGTTTTAGCCTGTCTTATGTGAAGATTCTGAAAGACCTTTTCACATGGATATTCAAACTCATCCTCATCTCATTAGTCAAATGCTGGAGCTTCACTGATTGTTTGGTTTCCACCCTGAATAAGACCTTCAGGCACTAAATACTCAGGAGTGAGACTTTTCATGTTTGCATGCCTGAAAGGGGGCACATTGACTACTGAAATTGTTTTCGAACCTCTGTTCTGGAACAACAACCAACTTGTGTCAACTACACCCAAAAGGCATCCCTCTCTAGCCTCTGCATTTCCGAGGAACTCAACAAATGGCTTAACATTTTTACGTTGAAGAATTATTGCCTTCGGCACTCAAAGTACAATTACCATATCAGTGGAACACAACATCTTCTAATGTAAAATTTTAAGGACGAAAACAACCTTCTTGACTGTATCTGTACTGGCATGCATGCTAAAAGGCATCAACTGCATTCTGTAGCAGCCTCTAGTAATCTCCATTCTAAAAAGCTTTGGACAAGTAGATCTTTGGTTTTGAACCCTATGTATCAGAAGCCCAGGTCATAGGAATTTGGTAGTTCAAGTTTAAGCTCACTCGCTGCTTGTTCTTTTTGGTGCCATTCTACAGTATAATCAACCAGATGATGGCCAGGGTCACCTCATCTAATGGAATGCTCACTACGCATGACCACGAATAAGTTTTCGCATCACTATTTTTTGCCACTTATTTTGTTTCTGCCCATTGTTATTTCAGACATGCTCAAAGGCAAACATTGACTCAAGGACTCTGATCATCATCTGTCTTCTGCTTCTTTTCTTCCACTGCCTCTAAGTCAGAGTTAGTGGGCACTGAGCTAGGAAGGTTGTCTACCAGCAAGCAAAAGTCCTCATGTGGAGTGTACTAGCTGGTGTACTCCTTTAATGCTGGAAATTGGCTGTAGCAATCACTTCCGCTGATTAGGTGTTGAAGGGATGGACCAATGCTGTAAGAAGTGCATTTCTATGCTGAGAATGTCATTCAAGAGTGATATTAATTAATGTCACAGCAATCCCGATTCCTTCCTTCTCCAAAGATGCCTCATTATCTTCAGTGATGTATTCTGATCATTCTTTGTCCTCCACAAATGACTTGTGACCTACAGCAAGGCAGTCAATCTTCTCTACAGAAGGTACCTGAAATGGAAAATTAATCTCTTACATTGTGAAACTCGTCTTGTACTACATAAGGACATTTGTATGCTTGGTACCTAACAAACTGTACAAGTAGTAGCCTGTGGCACAAATAATTCTATATATTTTGCCTAGCTTGTGCGATTAATATATCATTCCAAGCAAGAAGCATCTCTTGAGGGGTTCTCGCTTTTTTCTAGAAGAAGATTTAACTCCTAAGACAATAGGAGGAAAGGAGGGAGGAAATGTTAAAGGTTAGGGCAGCAAGAGATGAAGGCAAGAGAGCACGTATTTATAAAGGTAAAGCTGTGATAGCGCAATTTGGACCTCCTTCCAAAACAGAATAGCAAGATGGTAATAAAGAAGAGGCAACAAACTCTTCAACAAGAAATTAGAAAGCAAGGTCAGTATGGGAAAGCAGGGACAAAGACTCAAATGTGAGTTTTGCATGTGAAAATAAATAGCAATCAAGTCATACCCAAGTTTCCTTAAGATTAGTTTGTTGGAACTATAGAGGTTTCCCATGGAGACGAGGACCTGGGTTAGGGCCTATTGTGGAAGATAGAGACATAATTTGCCTCGTAGAAACACGAGCATGAAGGGTGCAAGACAACTTTGTTTGAAGGACACTGGAAGATGGCAATGTGGAACAAGGTAACAGGGAATGGCAAAGGACATGGGGGTATCATGGTATTAGTGAGGGAAAAAGAAGGTCATCTCTTTGAGTTAAAAAAAGAAGACTCAAATATTTAATAAACAATTTATTTGGTTTAAAATATCAAAATTGAAATCACATTAGAATTGCAGTATGCTATTTTGCGTCGCAAGTTTAAAAAATCTACAAAGTAGAGGGCTTGACCACAAAGATCCCTTTGCAACCTTAAAAGCAGATATTGCAACATATTCTCAGCTAGGTGAAGTCCTTAGAGTGGGTGATTTCAATGCTAGGACTGCAAGTGAGCAAACTAACATTCTTTGTTGTAAAGAAGACTACGACCCTATTTGGCTTACAGAAGAGAGTAATCATCAGTGGGAAAGAATTTCAGAGGACAAGGGTTACAATCTTTTTGGTGAACAATTGCTTACTCTGTTGGGCCTTTGATTTAGTCATTTGTAATGGCTTGACTAGATGGGCAAAGTTTGGTAATTTCACTTGCAATACTTACAATGGAGCAAGTGTGGTAGATTATGTAATTTGCTCGCATGGTTTGTGTGAGAAAATGGAGGAAGTTTTGATTGAAGATCAGCTTTGGGATTTAAATTAAGATCACAAGTCAATTTATTTAAGTTTCTCTTGGTCTGGAAAGAAGCAATTAGAGTAAAAACCTCAGTGTGTTCAACAAAATCTCCCAAAGGGAAAATTCTTTTGACTTTAGAAAATTGTAATACCTTCAAAATGATGCTAGAGAGGCTCTTCGAGAAGGAGAAAATCCCAATTCACGACCTTCATAGTCACGAATTAACACATTTAATTCAATGCGCACCTTTAGAGTGCAAAAGAGCAAAAATTAATAAGTCCGAAACAAATTGCTTTCCGGGGAATGCTTGGTTTGACGAGGAATGCAAAAAGGCAAGGAGAACGTGGAAAGAGTCAAACAAGGATAACATAAAGCTCAAAGCTTACAAGCAAATATTAAGAAAGAAAAGGGCCGATTTCATGGTTTCAAGGAGGGAAGAACTAATCTTCCTCGGGAAAATAATCCCAAATTATTTTGGAAAGAGCTCCAACCGAGAAAGATGCAATTTGAAAATAGTATTGTAGCTTCAAAATGGTTTGACTATGAAAGACGACTCTATGAGCAAGATCCCAAGGTTGATCCTCCCCCCTTGGTCAACACTGATATTGAACTCTTCACGGTGCAAGAGGTAGAGATGGGTATCAAGAAGTTGGATGTTGGAAAAGCAAAAGACTTAGCTGAACTCCAAGCATGGCATCTGAAGTGGGGCTCAAAGATTCTTGCACTTCACATTACAAAAATTTTCAACATCATACAACAGGGGTTCCCCACAGATTGGACAACTAGTTTGGCAATACCTTTTTTCAAGAGCGGTGACGTCAATAATCCCTCCAATTATAGGACCATAATGATAAACCTTTGTTTGCAAAGCTATTTGGAAGCACGCTAGAAAATAAAATCAGTGAATGGGCATAAGAAAGAGATAAGCATGCTAAAGGGCAAGCAGGCTTTAGACCTAAACATTCCATAGTTGATAATTGTATAACTTTAAGGCACATCATTGAAAAAGTTTGGGAGAAAAATAAGTACTCTTTTGTTGATTTCAGAAAAGCGTTTGACACGGTTCCTAGGGATAAAATTTGGCACAAAATGGAAGAACTTGGGGTTCCTGAGCATTTGAGAGCAACTTTGCATAGGTTGTATGAAGAGGTGAAAGTCAAAATTAGAACTTCAACAAACATTTCTGAAAGTTTTAGAAGCAATATCGGGGTCAAGAAAGGTTGCCCACTGTCTCCTACCCTTTTTGGTTTATATATCGACAAGCTTGAGGAGTGGTTAAATTCGCAAGGGGGTGATGGTATCCATTTGGGCAAGTTTGTTGTAAGGCTTTTTTTATATGCAAATGACCTTATTCTGATTGCTAAATTTGCTCTTGGTTTGCAGGAGCACTTACTATCCCTTGAGCATTTTTGTATAAGGGTGGGGATGCATGTCAATATTAGCAAAACGAAAGTAGTGGTTTTCTCTAAAAAAGAAAACATAACCAACATAAGTTCTACTTTGAAGGCAACATTCTGAAAGAAGTTGTGAATTACAAATACCTTGGAATTGACTTCTGCAAAATCTAAGCTGGGATGGTTGTAGAAAGAAAAGAACTTTGGGGGGTTGGAAAGCATTTTATGCTTTTCAAAATAGGTGTAAAGAGGCAGCGTTATGGGACTGGAAAACCACTCAAATTTTGCCTTCTAGTGATTCTCTATGGTTGTGAACTATGTGCCAGAAGTACATTCGACATGCAATGGAAACAAATTGAGAAAATTTAGAAGTGTTTGATTACAAACAAATTCAAAACTAAAAGTGCAGTGCCTTATGCTATCTTGTTAAGTGAAACAAGGGCTGCTCCTATTGAAGCAATTGCTATGGTGCAAGTCATAAGGTATTTAAAAAAAATTGAGCAATGGCAGATGGCCTAAGGTTGTCTTTAATGACATATTGTGCAAAAGAAAAAAGACTTGGATGCAACAAAATAACAAATGGTTTACTAAATGGGGTATTTGCCTAAACGCGTGTCTGATAAACAGTGAAGAAACAAAAGCTTTTGTTATGGATGAGTTCCACAAGCGTACTTGGGATAAGGCGCTGGGGAGAAAGGAAAGGACTATATTGAAGTGTTTAATCCCACTCATAGTCATCAACAAAAAATGTACATAGAGGTAAATATTTCTTGGAAAGCCAAAATTCTTATGGCTCAGTTAAGGACTAATTCTCATCAACTCCGTTGTGAAACACAGTGTTGGAAAAGGCCAAAATAATTGTGGGAGGAAAGAGTATGCATTTTTTGTTTTTTCCGGGAAAGTGGAAACATAAAAGCATTTCATTTTTAGAATGTGAGGCCTTCAAAGGCAACATGGAAAGTTATGTAGATATTCTGGGAGTTAGCTCTTGAGATAATCTATTTAGCAAGGGGTTTGTCGAAAAGCTGGGAGCGTTTATTGTGAGGCTTCACAGGAAAAGGGCCAAATACATTAACCAAATGAAGAAGCAATTTGTCCCATAGGCTATCTTTAGCCTCGTGGACGTTAAAATAATTTTCTTTCTTTCTCTCTTTCGTCATTAACACAAACTTGAACCTTCTGTATCCTAGGAGATTCAATGCTTTTCTTGGCATTTAAGACTTCATTAGGACTAACTTAGAAAAGCTCTTTCCTGTGGATTCCTTAAGTTCGTTTTCCACTTTTACAGATTGCTTGTCTTCATCATCACATGATGAAGATTGTCAAATCAGCAAAGGTTTTAGCCTGTCTTGCATGAAGATTCTGAAAGACCTTTTCAGATGGATATTCAAATTCATCCTCATTTCATCAGTAAACAGTATGAGAATGGAATGGCATCATTAATCAAATGTTGGAGCTTCACTGATTGTTTGGTTTCCACACTGAATAAGACCTTCAGGCACTAAATACTCAGGAGTGAGACTTCGTGTTTGCATGCTTGAAAGGGAGCACATTGACTACTGAAACTGTTTTCAAACCTCTGTTCTAGAACAACAACCAACTTGTGTCAACTACACCCAAATGACATCCCTCTCTAGCCTTGGCACTTCCGAGTAACTCAACAAATGGCTTAACATTTTTATGTTGAAGAATTATTCCCTTCGGCACTCAAAATACAATTATCATATCTGTGGAACACAACATCTTCTAATGTAGAATTTTTAAGGACCAAAACAACCTTCTTGACTGTATCTGTACTGGCATGCGCAAAAAGGCATCAACTGTATTCTGTAGCAGCCTCTAGTAATCTCCATTCCAAAAAGCTTTGGACAAGTAGATATTTTTCGTATCAACCTCCTTGGAAAAACCTTTACCAACATCCTTAGAGAGGACCTCAAATAATGTGGTCATCACTTACAGAAGAGAAACAATTGGAGATTGCATGTATTCAGCCAACTGATTGGGAGATTTTCCTTTGATCGTGAATGTTTGGCCCTTTAGCTTTGTTCAAGTCTTTCTTATCAACATCATTCTCTGGCAAAGGTTTTGTGTATACCTTGCCAATCTCAGCAACAGGCTTATTTGTAGGCTCAGCCATCAGTCTTCTTTACAGCCTTATTTGCAGGCTTAGCCATCAGTCTTCTTTACTGCCTTATTGTTGGCACATTACTTTGTTATCTTCTTTAGGAATAGTTAGCATTACCATTTCATTCAACCTTTAACCTTAATTATGCATTATTTCATAAACTTCAATCAAGGCATTCATCAGGGTTGCAATAAACTTCTACTCATCGATCTGTAAATACCTCATAGCTACTGTAACGACCTTTCTTTCAATATAGATCTGAATTTGATAGCTCAATCAAGCTACCGCATTGTCACCACACCCCATATAGTTGTTTCTAGGACTATAGCTGCTCAGGACTTTGGACATGGTGCCCATTAATGCCCCCTGTTTTACCATTACCAAGAAATGGGATATATAAGCCCTTTATCGTCTCCTGGCTTCAAGCTTTGACTCAATATTTGTCTAGTCAAAGGCTTTGAATCAAATATCACTGTTCTGGAAAGGACCACCTAGATAGTACCTGTGATCATGATTGTGTTTGCAGGCAACCGTGTAAGACATGTTCTTGTGAATTGATAGTAAGCAAAGGCCATTGAAACTGCACCATATACCACCATATAATAAACCGCTGCTGAAACCCAATTTTAGAATTTGAAGTCAGAGTGGAAACACAAAGGCTGCCCTTACAACTACAATCAAACCCAGGACACCATCCAGGAAAACAGATCTACCGGGGTTTCTTGTAAAAATTTCTGTTTTCTCGCCCCGGTTTTCAGTTTCTCCTTATTTCTCCCATGTAGTTAAATGCCCTTTTCCATAACCATACATTCAACAAGCTGAAAAAAATAAATTTGCTGAAAACACAAATTCTGGAAATTTTACAGA
>APFE031362215.1:0-21530 GCA_000404065.3 Pinus taeda | reverse complement strand
CACATTCTCAATAAGATAAGCACCAAAATAACCGAAATACTTCAACAATGAGCACATATAAAACCAAACATGAAATACAAATACCCACATAATAGTCTGACAAACAATCATATTCCGTACATGACTCCTGACATTAAAGGAGTATCTTAAGAAGTAAAAGTTACAAGACACATGCGTACAATACACATAGTCCCAATAGTGGGACATAAGACCACTCCTTGCTCCTCAAAGAACTAGTTGATCTCTCTAATTCCTTGCGGGAGGAGCCTAGGTGAAAACTCCTTTGCATACAATGAGGGAGTATATATAACCAAGGGTGACTCTTTAACTACCCTCCTGGTTGTTTGACTTCCTATGACTTTTCAACTTACATGACTCTTTACATTCCATGTGTGTCCTTTGGACTTCCATTTCTTTCTCTCAATGATCAACTTGTGGGTTCAACTACAAGAGAGTATTTAGTCATGCTTCCTTCATGTTCTCCTTCTCCATCACCTTTCCATGACATGATAGTGTACATGTTCTTGCAATTCACTCATGACCAAACGACATCAATCTGAAAACCCTAGTATAATTTGATGCATTTTGATCCATCAACTAAGCCCTAGACAAGTGGCGGGATGGGAAGAGGGGCCTAGGACTATGCATTGTGCAGTTTCAGTAGTTAGGTGGAGAGCTTGGGTTGTGAAACTACGCAATGTGCAACTTAGGGTAGCTTGAATGACATGGTTGCGCAATTTCTGGAGGTAATGGGGTCAGGCTGAGGGAAAGGACATTGGGAAACACAACTGCATAGTTTTGGATGTAAAGGGAGGTTGCGCTTTTGCACATTATGCAGTTCCAATAGTCGAGGTAAAATCTTGAGGGTTGAAGATATGAAATGTGTCATTCAAGGCAGTTGGGAGACATAACTGCACAACTTTGAGGGTCAAGGTTAGGAGCTAAGCACAAGAATTGCATAGAGTAGTAGATTTGGGAGACATGGACTGCGCATTGTACAATTCCAAGCAACAAGTTCACAGCTTAGAGGTCTGAGATTGCATAGTGCGTAGTTGAGGTGGGCCTCGATGAATCGAAGTTTCTTTGTCAGGAAGATTTTCTAAAAATGGCTAAGTGTGGGATAGGTGATGAACTGTGATGAACCTTAACTGCAATCACACGCTTAGCATACTTTGATGACATAACAACATAGATCATTGGGGCAAGTGAAGGAATAATTTCCATTTGTGTGACTACCTAACGATAAGATATGACAATTGCGACACTTAAGATAGACTTTAGGATGACTGTGACGACACTTGTGAGATAATGCTCAAGAATTTTTGTATGGATGCGACATATGTTTACATGTTTGGGGAAACTCATATACATGAAGACCGACCTTCAAAACCATCATAATGGGCTTGCAAACATTGCACGACAACCAAGCATGCAAAAATACGATAGTTAACCCAATATGCAAAAGGGACCAGATCCCTATAGGAAAGCTCATGAAATGAGCTCTAGTGTTTACAACAACAATGTACAACCTTTAGCTTACTGAACATTTTTTTAGTTTATTTTTGGATCTACCTTTTTTATCTCAACTCTCTCATAATCTTGCACATTTAGAGTATTCTTTGATCATTCTTTAATTGGGGGAAATAGGGAAAAGGAAGGAAAAGAAAGTAAGAGGAAGTAAGGATCAAGCAAGGAAGAGCAAGACTCAAGTACCTACAATGGGATTACTTACAGCTTTCAAGTTGCATGTATGATTTCCTTGATATCTTTTGCATGCATGTTACATGCATCTATTTTTTTGGTTCTCTTTTTTCCATTGGCATGGGTTTTCCAAGCGTGACAATGGTTTTTAGCCTTCCCTTGTCATTTTTGGATAGCCATGGTGTGATGGGGTTCTCTTGTTTTGGTTGAGCTGGATTGTCAGCTGGATTCAAAGCAGGGTTGGGTGGTCTTAAGATTAATCACAAGGCCTTGGAATCCCTTGATGGGATATACGGTAAAGCTTGGTTGTGAGTACCCTTGATTGGATCTAGAAATCCCTTGACTGATGATGGTGGGATACACAGTAAATCCCAGACAATGGTGACCTTGTAGGCCTAGGAATCCCTTAACCGGTAATGGCGGGATACACGGTAAAGCTGAGAGGTGGAGACAAAAAAATTCCTCACATTTTAGGTGGATAGATTCAGAGGAAACCATTCTTGTTTAGGCCCTAGTGATCCGATGGGATTGTGGTAAATCCTGGTTGTAATGATGAGGGTTTTGGGCCTAGGAATTGCTTGGTGGATATCTAGTAAACCTCAAGGAAGCCTTGATTCATTCTGTTGTGAGTCCCACATTCATTCTTGAAATACGGCACGGGGTTGAATGGATGAAAGAAAGATTTGGTTCAGCCCAATCTATGGTCGGGTGATTCATGGAAGTCCTTGACTTGGTTGGATTTGCATTTGTTAATAATATATATTTTCCTCTTATGTTCTACATGTAAATGTACTTATTATTATGTTGTTTTTATGGTTGTTCTGTATTTGTTATCATGTTGGTTATAAGCATGGTTCATGACAGAATTTGGTTATGGCTCTCATCATGATTTCATTAGTACAATAAATGTGAAACAATATATGGCCTAATAAATGATAATGCAACTATTATGATAAGGCATAAATTATTCCTGACAATTCTTAGATAAGTATGAGACCCCTATGCTCAAATATGTTGTTATGGCCTGTAGATTACATGTTTATGATATGTTTGACAAAATTCATGCTATGACTAGTAGGTGTTAGATCAATTCCTTATACCAATGTTCGCATTAATACAAGGAAAATTTTAAGGATGGAAATTTATTTTAAAGTTTAGAAACCTTGGCGAATCGCACTAGTACATAATATGCAAATTGTAAAATGTTTGGCATTTTTTTGTAAAAGTATTAAAATTTCTTAATATTTTTTTTGGAAAAAGCATGGAAAATTAGCCCATTTGAGAATATTAGCCCCTTAAATTTTCCCTGCGTTAATATCTTTATTTCGTTGTTATTTATCATTTCTAGAAGTTCCATGAAGTTTTGGGTAGAGGCCTGAGACCAAGTCCTGAAAAATTGGCACATAATTCGGGGTCGCTAGCTCATAACTACTTGAAGAAGGGCACAGTTGCATGCATGCCTTGCTTGGGGAGCGATCGAAGGGACTCAATTACATGCATGACTTTCAAGGGAGCAAGTGGGGGTCTAGCTCCACAAAATGATATGTTGTTTCTAGGGTTGGGCACCTGAAAGTGTTGGTTGTCTCCTGAAGGTTATGTAACTCCTGAGAAAGGTCAGATTGGTTTTGTTTTTTCGGTTCCACATCGTTAACTATACATGGGGAGTTGAATCACATCATAGTACCTCTTCATCACATGTTTACCCCAGCGGAATGGTTAGCTTGGGTAAATGTGGGAGGAGGGTGTTACATATGGTTAGTAGTAAACCAAAAGCACCAAAAATAGTGATGAATTGCTTAAGGTAAACCCACATCAAAACACATGGTGTTTGTCTATTTAGTTCAGAAAGTGGGGAATTTATGATGACTAACAAATTTAAAGTTTCATCAACATGATTTTTTTGCCAAATGGGCAATAATATTCTATAGGTGATAGAGTTCAATAAAAAAATCACCAAAGGGGTAACAATAATTTGTTTATGTAATACTTTAACAAGTAATATGACAAATTGACAACAATATTCCATAGATGACAGGATTAGATCTCATCCCTTGTGATAGATTTCCACTTGGGAAATTGATCTTTCTTCCACTTGTCATATATTGTGCAACATCCATTAATTTTGGATTTGAGTAGCACTAATGTGACACCTAGTTTGCGATGCACTTGCTATTTGGGACAATTATGGTTCAATATCTTGTATTTTAATTACACACAAGATACATGATTGAGATATCGATTGATACTCTTCGTGTAATTTTTTGGAATTGTTTTTGGACAATTTGTTTACTTGGATGGGCATGTGACCTAGCAAATGACAAATACATCCTTCTATATTGCAACTCGGCATTTGATTGGGTTCTTAGGAATTTCAAGTGATGTGTTCCACTTGCAACTAACTTAATTCTCTTGGTTCACTCTCATCATAATGGGGTACACATCAATTAAAAGAATATAGAAATTCTAGTTGACATGTTTATATAATGGGATTTTTCCAAATTCTATGAGTTTTCAATATACAGAATTGGCAAGTTTTCAAATAGTTATTCCTTGAGTCTCAACACAAAAGTGTCAACATGAATACATGAAAATGATATCAATTTATACATAGTTCTTGTTTCCTTGTTTTTATGTTTGTCCAAACTTATGATGAAGGAGGTGATGAAGTAGCATTTCGCATGAAGACTCAGGAGATCTTATGAAATCTACTAAAGGGAGTTGGTTCCATTAATTTAATTTAAATTAATGTAATTGAAAATAGGAAATTGGTTTTCTAAATAAAATAATAGTTCATTAGAAATGTAGGGGATTAATTCCTCATCAACATGTAATATATTATTTAACAAGAGTTGTTGATAAAGGTAAAAGTTTTAAGATTAAATTTAATCCTTTCCTTTCCTTGATGATTTGGTCCACCTTTAGTGGATGTCAAAAAACCATATTTATTGTACATATACATAAGGAAATAGAAAAACCATAAAATGATTCAATCATTTATCAACCTCAATATGAAGAAGAACATGAACAAGGAGAGCATGCAGAATATGTAGAAGAAGAAAATGAACCCCATCAACTAGATCCTAATAATGTTTCAAGGTGTGTTCAAAAATATCATCCTACATGTGAAATTGTAGGAAATAATGATGTAGGTGTTCAAACAAGATATTTTATAGGCTCTTCTACACATGGAAATTTTCCTTTGTTTTCCACAATATAACCAAAAAATTTTGATCAAGCTAGTCATGACCAGTATTGGGTTAAGGCCATTAATGAAGAATTACAAAAAATTGGTTTGTATTAATTTGGGAGTTCTTTCCAAGACTAAAGGAAAAGTATGTGATTGTAACCACAATGGTTTTCAAGAATAAACTAAATGAAGTTGGTTAGGTTATCAAAACAAAGAAAGATTAGTTTGCAAAGGTTATGCTCAAGTGGTATGTGTGCACTTTAAGGACACTGTTGCACTAGTTGTTAGACTCAAAGCAATTAAAATGTTCTTGGCTTTTACATGATATGAAGGCTTTAGGGTATATCAAATGGATGTAAACTAAGGTTTCTATATGGAGAGATTAAAGAAGAGTATATGTTGAGAAAATTCAATGCTACCAATTGAATGATAAATCAAATCATATATGTAAGTTGAAGAAGGAACCTTATGGGTTGAAACAGGCTCCTAGAGCATGCTATTAGAAAATTTAAAAATAATTATAGCAATAATGTTTTAAAAGGGGAACATTTGATAAAAATATTTATATTAAATATGATCTTGATCGCTTGTTACTTAATATAGTGTATGTAGATGATATTATATTTCGGAGTAATGTTGATAAATTATGTCAACTATTTGTAAATGTTATACAAATGGAATTTGAAATGTCCATGCTTGGGGAACTATTTTTATTGCTTTTGTTACAGGTTCAACAAATAGATAAAAGGAACTTTATCTCTCAAACTAAATATATAAAAAATTGTAATTTTTATATAAAATGTCATGGCTAGCATTTGGTATGAATCAAAAGGTATGATGGAACAATCTTACTCGGAAAAATGACCACATGGTGGGTTGTTATTGGACCACCTTGGATGACATGGTAGTCCCTAAGGACCTAGGACTTAGATTAAGAGCGTGTTTGGTGAGGTTTTCTCATGTATTTTGATTTGGCTAAAATTTTCAAAAATCAATGGTTTACACCAAAGTTAGCATATATAAAAGATAGCCTATTGTGGGCCATATGTCGAAATACCCGAGGAAAGAGAGGTCTATATGAACATGTATTAGAATAATATGATATGAGGAGTCTTGTGCGATTAGAAATTTTCCAACAAGTTTAGGGAAGAAGGATATTTGTTTTTCAATTATAGTTATGTATACCAAATATTTCTGAATGGAAAACACTAGAATCATATGCATACAATATCAAGGTCATAGCCTGTAGTCATGAGTGCCAACACTTGGAGAAAGTGAGTTGAATTTCTACCTGCCATGGAGAATAGGACGTGGTCACATCCCATATCATGAGTGTTGATTCTTCTAGTACTCAAAGCTAAGGAATTTGAATGGTATCTAGTATGGGATTCGTACAAGGTCATATCACATGCTCATGGATGCACATTTGTATGGAACTTGGATCTGAGGGCTTGGAAGGATATCCAATATTCGTTTTGTGAAGGATATGGTCAAAAACTTTGGTCACGAGGAGTTAAGGGATAGCCCTTAAGGGTTAATCATCATTGAACTGGGAATGAAAAGGGAAAAATATTATGGTATAGAGTACTCCTACTATGATGGGCTTGTGGTTATGGACATGGACATATGTGACATATGTAAATAAATAACATTGTATGGAATGTTGATAACAATTTTGTACCTTTAAGAATATGAATTACATTTTGAAGGCCAAGAGTTGTGTGTAAGACTTGGAGGAGTCAAAGAACTACTAAGAACCCATAGGCACATTGAGTTGAGTGACCCATTCATCCCACGATACCATAGGTTAACACAATGGAATGATACCTATGGTAAAAAAATCCATTAATATATAAATAAAAAAGTAAATGATTGAAGTGTTTGTTGATGCTACGCATATGTGAGGATGAGTGAATTTTCAAAGAGATTTGCAAAAGTTTGTGAAAAGAAGAGAATTTGTTGCATACATAAAATGTTGCAATATGAAAATTTCGTTGTAGTAGGGGTATTTTGGAAGCTAGATTTACTTTGACAATAAAAACAACTACTTCGTCAAGGAAAGTTTGCATTCTTGGTGGAATTCATTTGAGAAATGAAAAACTAGAAATATTCAATTTCTTAGGATGTTTAAAAATGTTTTCTATGATTGATATTTATTTCTGTTGCACTTTCAATACCATGATACAACTACTAACATTTAAAATTATTCTTGGTAATGGTTCCTAAACAATGCATAATATTTATGGAAGTCTTATTTGGAATTAAACTAGCTCTATACATTTGGTCCCTTTTACTTTATTTTTTAAAAATATAAGTAACACAATAAATTTAATAGGTTCATTTATATCATATCAATTTATAAATATATTTTAAATAGTATTATATATGTTTTCATATTTCATTCGTAAAATTCATTAATAACATCTTTAAGTATTTGGATAATAGATATTAACTATAAAAGTCATATTCACTATAATAAAGACAAATTCATATTAAAAACTATTGAAAAGGTACCAATAAGGTTTAACAATGTTTACAACTATGTCAAACCATGTGTAGCTCCAATTTCTATTACTTCTTTAAGTATTTGGATAATAGATATTAACTATAAAAGTCATATTCACTATAATAATGACAAATTCATATTAAAAACTATTGAAAAGGTACCAATAAGGTTTAACAATGTTTACAACTATGTCAAACCATGTGTAGCTCCAATTTCTATTACTCTTTTATCATTATTTTACTCATTAAATGGCATATCACTATGTTATTTAAAGGCACTAGAACATGGGTGTTGCACCAATGTTCAAGACTCATTTGATCTAGAGAAGATTTTTAACGCCAGGGAGCGTTGAGCGCGGGAGCGACGAAGGAGGAAAAACCTAGGGTTACCGAGCTGTTACAGGGGTGGCTCTCCATGGAGGGGCACAAAGGAGGGAGCTCCACTCCCTCCTTCAAATAGGCTCTGACCAGCAGGGGGAAGAAACCTATGGAATATGATAGAGGACCTTCAAAGGGAAGGAATAGGAACAGTGAAGAGGAACATGATGGACAGAAGTCAAAGGAGAATATTATTATTTAAGAAAATGAGGAAGAAGACAAGGAACAGGGAACAATAAATAAAGCACACATGGGCCCATGTAAGCCAAAGCTACTGTGACTCCCATAGTTGTTTTAAATGAGCCTACTCTGTAGGCGCACAGGGACCATATGCAAACCTATGCAATCATTTGCAAATTCATGGATTTATGGCCCATTAAAAAAGCCTTACAAATGTGGATAAGATATCATTGGAAACCGAAAGGAAGCATCGACCTACACCTAGGATCAAAGGGTTTCTTTACTGTGGTTTTTGTAAACATCGAAGATAAGGATAGAGTTTTTGAAGGTGTGCCTTACTTCTATGTTGCAGCAGGTCTCTATATGAGACCCTGGATCATGAATTTTGTCCCGGAACGTGAGACATTTACTTCGGTCCTGGTTTGGGTAAGGCTCTATTCTCTTCCGCTTGATTATTGGCAAACAATGTCCTTAACAACCATAGGAAATAAGTTAGGACAGTTTGTTAAAGCTTCTAAAGCCACTAGGAGGGGAAAGTACACTTCCTTTTCTAGAATATGTGTGGAGATGGATCTCTCTAGAGCTCTTCCAGATGAGGTAATATTGGAAGTGTTTGATGAAGAACGGGTTCAAACTATAGATTACGAACATATTCCATTAAGATGTTGCAAATGCCATGAGCATGGGCACCTATTCAGGGATTGCCTTCTCACTAAAATAGAGAATAAGAGTAAAAATAACGCAATGAAAGACTCTAAAAGCTTTCACAAAGTGGCAAACAAAGGAAAAGGAAGAAAAAGGGGATCAAAGACACAAAAATCTGAAGGACAACAAGCCAGTCAAAACAGGTTCCAAGTCCTGGAAGAGGAAGAAGAGATAACTATAACAGACCAGACGAAGGGAGAAGGTTTAATGGAGGAAGGGAAAGAAGAGGACAAGGAACAAACACAAGAAACAAATCTGCAGACAGAGACGTTGGTGGGTGATGTAGAAACAGAAATGGATCTTGAGATGACCCAAAGTGAGATGGAAATGGAGGACCAAGAACTTCAGGTGATTCTTGAGAAAGAGAATCTTGATCTAGAGGATTTCTTGATTCAAGGAACTAAAGAAGGGATAGACTCTTTACCTCCAGGATTAGCACCCAGAAACCCAGGAAAAAAAAGAGGCAGGAAAAAGCAGAACAAACTTTTGATGGAATGTGGAAAGCTAATGGTAGACTCAGGTAAGATGAAAGAACTAACTAGCTACTCCTTTACCAATCTTTAATAATGAAGTTTACTTCTTGGAATATTAGAGGTCTAGGTAGTAAAAGAAAACAGAGACTGATTAGTAACAAAATGAAACAAATGGCTCTGAGTGTGATCTTCATCCAGGAAACCAAATGTTCCATTCAAAAATTAAAAGAGATTCATAGAAAATGGCTCAATTTTATGATTTTCTGGAAGTCAAAGCGAAGAATACAGCAGGCGGTATACTCACCCTTTGGAATCCAAAGAAAATAGAAATTTTAGATGCTGAGGTATCTAGAGAATATCTTTTTGTGGTCATACAGCCTGTAGGATATAAGGAAACCTACCTGGTCACAAATGTGTATGGCCCCCAAAGACTGGAGGGTAAACTCAAAATTTCTTGATTCTCTGGAGGAACTTAGAGACAGACATTCAGGCATGCCATGGATACTTGGAGGGATTTCAACATGATTAAACCGCTTTTGAAGAAAAATGGTGGAACCAGAGTTCAATGTAAAGACTCTCTGAAGTTGCAGACTTTTACAGATATTATGAAGTTAGTGGATATTGTAACTAGTAATGGCATATTTACTTGGAACAACAAAAGAGGAGGAGAATCTTAGGTGGCTTCAAAATTAGACAGATTCATGATATCTGAAGACCTTATGCTCAATGATAAGGAAATATCGGCAAGAATTCTACCCTTTGGAGGATCTAACCATTGGCCGATTCATCTGGAGGTGCAGAGTATTGGTACTCCAAGGAATAAACCTTTTCGCTTTGAAAACATCTAGCTTTCCCATCCAGATTTCTCCAACAACATTGCCAAATGGTGGTCAGAAGATTTGAACATTCAGGGCACCAGAATGTTCCTTCTTCAAAAAAGACTAAAACACATCAAGCTCCGGCTCAAGGATTGGAACAACAATGAACATGGCAATATTTTTGTAGCTAAAAGAGCAGTAGAGGGTAGAATGCAAGAACTCAACCAAGCCCTTATCACAGACGGCTTCGATGAAACCAGAAATGATCAGGCCACCAAATGTAATCAATAATGGGAGGATTTATGCAAACAAGAGGAAATATTCTGGAGGCAAAAATCGAGGGTTCAATGGCTCAAAGAGGGAGAAAGAAATAGTAGATTTTTCCATAGATCCGCTATGGCGAAGAGAGTTCACAACAGAATTTCAGTGATCAAGGATGAGGGAGGTATTCTTCACAACTCTCATGCTGAGATAGAAGAACCACTTGTCAAGCACTTTCGAGGCATAGCCAAAGAAACTTGTTATGACTTAGAGAATCCCATCAGAAACTTCACAAGGCACATACCTAGGCTGGTGTCTAGTGAGGACAACTACAACCTTAACAAGCCAGTAACCGAAGATGAGGTTAGAGAAGTGCTCAAAGAAATGCAAAATGGTAAAGCACCTGGCCCAGATGGTTTCAATGTTGATTTCTTCAAGGCTTGCTGGAATATTGCTAAACAAGATATTCTGAATGTTGTAGAAGATTCTAGGAAGAATAACACTATTTTGAAAGCTCTGAACACTTCCTTCATTGCCTTGATCCCTAAACAGGAGGCAACTCAGACTCCTGACAAGTTTAGACCGATAGCTTTATGTAATGTAGTTTACAAGATAATATCAAAAGTGGTAGCCAATAGACTCAAACCTCTCCTTCCTTCCCTGCTCTCTATAGAACAATCTGGATATGTGGAAGGAAGGCAAATTCTTAACAATATTATTCAAGCACATGAGGTGGTACACTCTCTGACTATCAACTGAAACGCTGGTATGATCATGCAATTGGACATTTGCTAAGGCCTATGATAAATTGAACTAGAACTGTATCAGGAAAATTCTCATAGCTTTTGGGTTTGATCAGAACTGGGTGAGATGGGTCTTGGCCCTGGTCACTTCCTCTAGCTTCTCAATTCTGTTCAATGGCTCTCCTTCTGAAACTTTTCTTCCCTCTAGAGGCCTCAGACAGGGGGATCCTCTCTCTCCCTTTCTCTTCATCCTCATGATGGAAGGACTGGGTCGGTCTATCAAACATGCTAAAGAAGTCGGTAAGATGAAAGGTCTCCAACTTTCTGATAGGGGATAGGCTTGGACGCATCAACAGTTTGTGGATGACACCATGCTATAGGGAATCCCCATAGTCAAAGAAGCTCTTGCATTCAAACAAATCCTAAATGAATTTTCCAAGGCTTCAGGTATGGAAGTTAATCTCTCCAAATCTAATATTTTTTTGTTCAATACTAATATTTCCATTCAAAGAAACATTGCTAAAATTCTAGGCTTTCAAAGAGATTCTCTCCCCTCAAAATATTTGGGGGTTCCACTAACTGCTAAGCCTTTACACAAGAGCATTTCGGAGCCGGTGATCAATAAACTGTAAGACAAAATAAGGAAATGGACTATGAGGTCCTTAAACCTGGCTGGTAGATTAGTGCTCACAAAGGCTATTCTGCAATCTATCCCAGTTTTTATGCTTTCTTCTCTTCCGCCTCCTAAAGGAGTCTTGCAGATTTTTAGAAGCATACAAAGAGACTTTCTTTGGGGCAAGGGGGAAGAAAAGAAAAAATGGGCCTTGGTAGCCTGAGAAAAACTATGCAAACCTAGAAAACATGGAGGCCTAGGATTGGATGATCCTGAAATTTTAAGCATAACTCTAGGGGCTAAATTATGGTGGCAATGGCTAAAAGAACCAAAGGCTTAGTGGGCTACAATTTGGAACGAAAAATATGCCAGTACATGGCAAAGTGATGATCATATAAGAATGGATGGAAATATCAAGTGATCACACATGTGGAACAAGCCCTGGGACAATAGAGGTCTAGTCCAAGATAATGGCTTTTGGGAAATTAGAGAGGGAAACTTAGCTCTGTTCTGGGAGGACAAATGGCAATAGGAACCCATTCTTTTAAAAGAGGAATTGAAGGAACTTAAGGCAGAGGCAGATGCTCAAGGATTAACCAAATTAAAGGATTTCTAGGATCAAACCAATAGTGTAGGAAAGTGGAGAAAATGGAGGAAATTTGATTTCAGGTATGACAACACCTTAAAATCCAAAAATGAAATGCTAATGCAAGATTTAGATCGAATGAAAATTCTAGTATCAGAAGGGAATGACCAGCTGAGATGGGGCAACAACAATGAGGGCACCTTTAATCTTAAGGAAGCTAAATTCATTCTCCTTGGTTTGGCCTCCTAGGCTCCGAACAAAACATGGCAAAGACTTTGGAGGCAACAAGGTTGGATGAAAATTAAACTCTTCATGTGGATGGTTCAACACAGGAAGATTTTGACTTGGGACAACATTAGGAAAAGGGGTGTTTTGGGACCTTCCAGGTGCCAGCTATGTGAAGCTCAAGAGGAAACAATGGAGCATCTTCTCAACAACTGCTTCTTTTCCTCCAAGTTGTGGGATTCTTTCGCCTCCATCTTCCAATAGTCGAATAGGGACAAAGGAAGCATCATCAACACCCTAAACAAATGGAGAAGCAATTTTTCGAATAATGAAGTCCTTAGCATTGCTTGGGCTCTAACGCCAGGCTTCTTCATCTGGAACACTTGGAAAGAAATGAATAATAGGATTTTCAAGGATGAAAAAAACCGCCCCTTTACCTTTTAGATTAGATTCTAAAATAGCTTCAAGAGACAGTGGGTTCTATTGTTCAAAATCTCCCT
Organism: Pinus taeda; assembly: GCA_000404065.3. Taxonomy (NCBI): domain Eukaryota; kingdom Viridiplantae; phylum Streptophyta; class Pinopsida; order Pinales; family Pinaceae; genus Pinus; species Pinus taeda. The sequence continues at coordinate 8,655 of APFE031362215.1, read as the reverse complement.
TAGAATCCTCCCTCGGCTCCTGATTTTAGGATTCTCTGTCAGCTAGGGTTTCAGGGTCTCATTCGCTAAAGCCTGGATATGAATATTCTCATTAGAGATTCTGAGCATGATTTTTGGCACCCTCTCCCCAAGGGTTTTTTGAAGTTAAATATTGATGGTTCCTCAAAGGGCAACCCGGGTACAACGGGTCACAGCGAAGTTTTAAGGGATGAAAGAGGGAACATCCTGTTTATTTTCTATGGTCACCTTGGGAGAGCCACCAACAATATGGCAGAAGTTCTGGCTATGGAGCATTGTTTAGAATTCCTGATTCAAGATAATCGACACAATGTGATTGTTGAAGTCAATTCTGAGTTAATCATTAGCTTGGTCAAGAGAATCAGCTAGGGTACGGTGCCAGAAAATGCCTCAAATAATTGGAGGCTCATCGAGATCTTTCAACGGATCCACAACCACCTTCTAGGCCTTCGCATAATTACCTTTAAACATGTTCGAAGATCGACCAATAAGCTAGTGGATCTTCTGGTAAATCAAGGTGTGAATTGCGCAGAAGAAAGGTTTGCAATAAAATGGCAAGAGCTACCTCAGCTCAGTCTCAAGGCAAAATGCCAAGATTAGGCCGAGGAAGATTGGTTGGTGTTCAGGAGCAGGACTATGGAGGGCAGCACATATAATGCAAAAACGATATGAGCAGAGGAGTGTACATTATTGGTTTTACAACGAGTGATGCGCTTCAGTGATTTGATGTTTAGAGAAACACACTCAATCAGGTTATTAGTGGTGGTAGTGTGGGAGGTTTTGTTCTAGGGGTTTCAAGCAGGCTAGCAGAGGCCTTTTCTCACAATGTCATTGGTAGAGCTGATTTGACAAGCGATCGGAAGTTGGGAGCCCGTGGCAACCCCGACAACCTAAACCTTTCGCCTTCGAGTGGAATTCCATATCCAAAGTAGTTTTGGGGTGATCGCAAGCCTCGCGATTGGGAAGCAATTTTCCCTTTTTTGCAGCGATCCCATTCAGTGAACAACACGTGGCAGCGGGACCGTTTGGAAAATCGCCTCGATCGCATGCTAAAAATGAGCATGTGGGGCTATGTGATATTCATTTCAGTTGTCGGATTTGTTGAATGGGAGAAACGGTCCGGATTAATCATGCATTTTTGTGGGGCCGGGGAGTCAAGTTCGGTTCGCCTTCCTAGTCGTCGTTGGAGTAAGATGTGGATCAGGCCATGACTTATTTGGCAAGATTAAGTGAGTGTTGACGTGGGAAATTTTTTGGTTAGGCTTTTTTTTACACGTTTGGGTTGGTTTCCTTTAGGGTCTGTCGTTTATTTGTTTTGGGTTATAAGTTCTTACCACTGGTGGATAGCACCCCTATTTTGTGCCCACTCTGTTGAGTGGATGGTTGTAAAATATGTAAATTATTTTTTGAATTAATGATATAGAAGGATCGTCTCTTGCATAAGCAAAAAAAAATAAAGGCACTAGAACATGTCTTTAAAAATACAAATTAAAATTAAAATTAGCTTGCTAACCCAAGAAAAATTTCTTTAAAACACTAGAAAATAACTAGGTAAATACACTAACTCCACACAATATATATCCTAAAATATAATGAGTCAAGATTTGCAAAATTATCTATGTTATCTCAATTGTTTTAAAAAATTTAGAATTTGAAACTTTACAAAGAAAATCATATAAAAAACTCTAAAATGTCTCTTTTAAATATGATCTTAAGATTAGTCACAAACTGTATTTTCCATATCATATCACTAAAAATATAGTGAAGCAAAGACTATAATTTTTACCGCTTGTTCTATGATATTTTTCCTCAATATCTAAAAACTTTTGTTGTTTATAACTTCTTATAAGAAGACTTATAGAAAAAAATCCAGTATGACTAATTTATATTGAATTTCAGGATGAATCACACACCCTATATTACATTGTCTATATCTCTAAAAGTGTAGTGAATGATAACTAGAAAATTTGACCACCTATTTCATAACATTTATTGCTAGGGTCCTCAAAATTTAATGTTTGAAGATTCCCTCAAAGAAATTTATGGAAATAATTCCAAGATATTTTAATTGGAGGTGAAAACCCATAGGATCATAGCTCCAACACTACATTTTAATAGCCAAATTTCTTGAAAATAATAAAAATTCAAAAACTATAGGTCACTTTTATGGGGAAACCTAAATTTAAAATGAACATAATTTACATGAAAAAATATGATGCTTCTACAAATGAATATCCTTTATTATAAATATGAGATCAGGTAGGATGACATAACGTACCACTAGGCTAACATAATCATAACAAATAAACTATTATTATTGCTTATGTAACAAAAGGTGTCTTAGGGATTCATAAAATAATTTATATCAATACTACTACAAAATTCAACCTTGAGTAAAGACATATCTTGTATCTAACAATGAAATGTTAATTCCACCTTTTGTAAATTCAATGTGGGAGTAAAATGATGAAACTTGCGTTCACCTTAAGTGGGGTAGTGCACAAACCAAGTGAGTATGGTTAGTGACAAACTAAAACTACAAAATCGTATAAAAATGGTTAATGGTAAACCAACAAGCACCAAAATTTGTGATGAATTTATTAAGGGTAACTTACATCAAAATCCATGTTGTCTCTCCTTTTAGTTCGTAAAGTGGTGAATTGATGATGATTTTCAAATTTAAATTTTCAAGAACATGAAATTTTTTTCCAAATGGGAAATAAAATTCTATAAATAGTAGACTTCAATAAAAATATCACCAAATGGATCATGATAATCTATATATGGAATGCTTCAACAAATAATATGTCAAATGGACATCAATAGTCCATAGATGACATGCATATATCTCATCACTTGTGATAAGTCGGCATTTGGGAACTTTATTTTTCTTCCACTTCGCATATTTTGTGCAACATCCATTGATTTTGCATTTGAGTAGCACCAATGAGAGACCTAGTTTACTATTCACTTATTATTTGGTACCATTGAGGTTTAATGTCTTGCATTTAAATCAAACACATGATACATAATTGGGATGTTGATTAACACTATTTGCGTCATATTGTTGAATTTTTTTATGGGAAAATTGTTTACTTGGATGGTCATTTGCCCCAGAAAGGGACATATACATCCTTCTACATTACAACTTGGAAATTGATTGGGTTCTTAGGAATTTCCAGTGATGTGTTACACTTGTAGCTAATTCCCTTCTCTTCATTAAATCTCATCATATTGGTGTATATATCACTGAGAAAATTGTAGGAATTCTAGCTTGCATGTTTACATAGTGGGTTTTTTCCACATTCTATGAGTTCTCAATATGTAGACTTGGCAAGTTTTCAGATACATATTCGTTGAGTCTCAACTTAAGAGTTTCAACATGAATACTTGAATACGATATCAATTTATACACCATTTTTGTTTCCTTGTTGTTATGGTTGTCCAAACTTATGATTAAGGAGGTGATGAAGGAGAAGGTAACATCAAGACTTAGGAGGTCTTATTTCTCATACCAGAAATGAGGAATTAATGTGAATATCTAACCCAAAAAATAAAAGCATGCAAAGAAATTTACTTCTACTGCACACAAATGGTGAATATCGCACAACTGAATCCTTGTGCACACAAATTGGGAAATAAATATTGTTTGGATTCAATAGTCATGCTTTTGCTAACTTGCCAAAAAAGCACTTTTGTTCACCGCGAAAAGCAGAGATTAGGAGCTAAATATTAGTTGTTTCAACCTGCCAAAAGCATTTTGTGGAGAGATGTGGGAAAAGCATATTGGATTCCCAGTTTTAAAGCAATGCTTTTCTTGAAAAAGCTAGTGGAAATTAAGACAACAATAATTTTATTTTCTATTCTTAATATTTATTTATTTTGTTATAATAATTATATTTAAAAGATATTATATGATTATAATATTTAATAATATCATTTCTAGGATTCATATATTATAAAGAATTCATAGTTTTAATTATGTGAAAGAAATTTTGATTGTTAATTTCACTTGAAAATTTATGAATAATATTTAAAGAATTAACAACAAATGTTTTTTTAATTATATATATTATATATATATATATATATATATATATATATATATATATATATATATATATAATATATAATATATATATAACTTATTATTTTCAAACACATATATAATATTTTTATTTTCTAAATTATTTTAGAAAATATAGTCACAATTTATTTTTAAAGATACATATTTTTAAAAGTTCTTACTTATTGTCTAAATAATTAAAAATGTTTATTAAATACTGAGTTAATAAATTTTATGAATGAAGTGTAAAAATATAACAAATACTATTCAAAATATATTTATAATTCAATATGATTTTAATGGAAATATTAAATATATTGCCATACTCATAATTTTTTTTAAAAGGAGTAAAAGGTAGCAAATGTATAAAGATAGTTTAATTCCAAAGAAAAATTCCATAAATATTACTAATTCGTTGGGGTATAAAGGCATTTAATTACCAAATTTCTTTGTGGTTTCAAAGACTTTTTAATTTGAATTTCTCATTCTTATAGTAAATGTGAATTTTATTGTTAATGTTTATTTTCCAAATAATTAAAGGTGTTTATTAAATTGGGAATTAATAAATTTTATGAATGAAATATGCAAATATATTAGATACTATTTAAAATATATTCATAATTAAATATCATATAATTGGAAGTTTTAAATTTATTTTGATACTTACAATTAAGAAAAAATAGATAAAAGTTAGCAAATGTATGAAGCATCTAATTTAACTTCAATGAAGACTTCCATAAATGTTATGCAATGGTTAGGAACCATTATCATTAATAATTTTGAAATGTCAGTGGTGGTGTATCATGGCATTGAAAGTGCAACAAAAATAATGATAAATCATATAAAACCATGGATAAACATTCTAATAAATTCAAGATTTTTAGTTATCCATTTATCAAACAATTTTGACCATGAATGTAAATTTGACTTGATGAAGTTGTTCTTTCAATTGTAATTGTAAATCTAGCTTCCAAAACCAAATTGTGCTATTGCAACATTCGATGTATGCAACTCCATCAATAGCAAATGATTCTTCCTACATTTGAAGCAAAACTTTGGTGTCCCTTTCTATTATTTTGAATATCCCGAAAATGTCATACTTGTAGATTTTTGTTAATACAACGTCACATAGTAGTTGTTAAGGAGTGTCCATCATTATTTGATATCTCTTTTCACAATATACTCCTAAAATGGCATTCAAAAATACTAATTAAAATATTCATGGATTTGGTAACACAATTTGTATGCACCACTCTTTTGTCATGTTTGAAGGACACATAAGTTGGTGGTCCATTATTTGACCAATCTAGGAGCACACATGAAGGAAAATTTGATAAATGTAAAATGGGGGAGGCACCTATCCTAGTGCCCCTCCCTTGAAATTAACCGGTAATTAATGTGCCACTACAATGACTCACAAGAAGCTGATTTAAGCCCATAGGAGGAAAGATAAGAAGTTAAATCTACCAAAGCATAAGAATTTTGGCCTATTTCACCAAAATTTGATAATAAAAATTTGGGTGAAATTGCAATTTTTTGTTGTTTAAAGTGAAATTTTGAATGCGTAAATAGATTTAATGCATTAAAAGATGGACATGCTACTCAAACTATATAGATTACACAACTGAGACTTACGATTTAAGAAAATATACACTCCATTTAGGAAATATTGACCATGAAAAATTCACAAAAAGGAGTCACACCACCATTTATTAGAGTACACCCTTAAACTTTTGGGCTGTTCTATATAGATTACACAACTTAGACTTACGATTTTAAAAAATGTACACTCCATTTAGGAAATATTGACCATGAAAAATTCAAAAAAAGGGGTCACACCATTTATTAGAGTACACCGTTAAATTTTTTTCTATTCATTCTTATGTTCAGATCTCATGATCATGATGATGGAGTTTTTAAGGTAGTGGATATGGGGTATCCCAATTTAGTGTGAGATTATTTTGTCATTATTGTCCCTTTCCTTTCTCTTTCAAGTTTTCATATCTTTACACTAGTTCATGTTTGGGTGAACCTAGACATCAAAGAGTGAATTGAATTTGATCAAGAATATGAAGGGGAACCTGCATCTAGATGTGGAAATCAATAATGTGTTGTACAAGTCGGTAGAGACTACATAGCACATGCAAGTGATATTCTAAGAAGAGTCTTGTAGAACACTAATGAGAGGTGACCATACTAGCCCTACATTGGAGTAATTAGCATGAAATGTGGGAGAACAACCTACAATTAGAATAAGATAGACAAGAAACATAGTTGAGATGATGGTCCAAATTTGATGCTCGATGTGATCTTTCACTGCTTGAACCTTTTTCTTCTTGATATGTCCTTCTATCTCTAGAGTTTGAGGAGTGGTAATTTCTTCCAATCCTTTACAAGCTATGGTTGGATTCATTTTTTGATGCTTGATGTGATCTTTCACTTCTTGAACATTTTTCTTCTTGATATGTCCTTCTATCTTGATAGTCAGAGGAGTGGCAATTTTGACCAATGAATTACAAGATATGGTTGGATTCATTTCTTCTTTCTCGATGTGATCTTTCACTTCTTGCACCTTTTTCTTCTTGATATTTTCTTCTATCTTGAGAGTTTGAGGAGTGGTAATTTTTGCCAATGCTTTACAAGATATGGTATGATTCATTTCTTCTTTCTCTAGGGTAGGTTCCTGGCGTATATCCTCTTCTTTTGATGTTTCTTGATCTTTTTTTTCCTCCTCTTCATATTCTATGTAAAATAATTTCTTCTCAGCACACTTATGACCTTTAGCGCATTTGTTATCACAATTGTAACAAAGCCCTTTTTCTCTTTTTTCTTCCAATTGTTCTGGTGTAACCCTTGTAGGTTGTGGAAAGCTAGGAGAGACAACACTTCCATATTTATAGTTGTGAGGGGTATGCTTCCTGGTTTCCATAATTTTGCTTTCCACTATGTCACAAAGCCCTTTTACTCTTTCCAATTGTTGTGGTGTTGCCCTAAAGAAGGTGTTGCTCTTTGTATCCTTATACTGTGCTATCATTTCCTCCGTGAAAATTGACCAAGTAACAAGTTGTTTACAAGAAAAAAGCCCTTCATACCATAAAAATTGATCCAGTTCTAAATATGAAGATGCAATACATACGTTTTGTAACAGTGGTACACCATGTAGATCAAAATATTGCTCCATCTGAAGTATCCAATTTACCAGATCCTTGCCATCAAACTTCCTCATCTTGCTTTTTCTTGATTTTAGGAGCTCAATCTTGAAACGACTGTAACTCTGTACTTTCGAATCTTGAAGTTCTAAAATTGCGACCTGTAGTAGCCCTCTACGTCCTCTTTCCAATGCCACTAGTTTGATCCAAATTGGATTCTCCAAGGAAGCGTTATGCCAAATCTCCCACAATGACCTGATTATAGACTAGTTCAGTAGAGCGAACTTGTATGATGTGCCACGTGTCACTGTTTCTACCTTTGGCTCTAAACAATATCTACAAGAAACTATTGTCCGTCCTCTTTCTGTACCTTCTTACAAAATTTCAATCCAATGCTCAGAGATAAAATTATGACGATTTTCCCCAGGTCACCTGTTTGGAATGTACTTCAGGAGTCTGCAAAAAGACCAACTTCCTCAGATCATATCTCCGTAAATATAGTGTGAAAAGCTCTGAAATTTAGACCCAAGGTTCAGTGCGATATCGTATCAATGGGTTTTTTCTTTCGCTTTTGAAACATCACAGAAAAAAGTTATATCGAAAATTCCACGATGACCTATTTGGAGCAGAAAAACCCTAGAATCCAAAGCTCTAATACCAAATGTTATGAAATCAGCTCACAAAAAGATAGAAAAGATAGATTAACGCCTTATAATTCAGCCTCTTGAAGGGGGAAACCTCCTTTACATTACACAAATGAACAATTCTTGAATGATACAAATGAAAAGACCTCATTTCTATATATAGGAGTCTAAAGGGTCATAACATAATCAAAGCCGACATAACCATAATAATGTAAGGGCACAATAATAACAATAGTGGGCTTCTATGGGGCACAATAGTGACAATATGGGCACTACATGGGTACATCATTATAATAAGTGGGTTGTACTAATAACAATAATGGGCTACACTAGTAGTATGGGGGCCTAACATATATTATATAGAATTCATAGTTTTAATTATGTGATAGAAATTTTGATAGTGAAATTTCACATGAAAAAATATAAATAATATTTAATGAATTAAAAATAAATCATTTTCTAATTAAATATTTATTTACTTATTAGTATTTCAACTTTTTTTTAATAATTTTATAAATGTAAATAACTTATTATTTTCAAACACATATATAATATTTTTATTTTCTAAATTATTTTACAGAATATAGTCACAAGATTGGATATTGATCAATATTTTCTATAATTAATACTTATTGTCCAAATAATTAAAGATGTTTATTAAATAATGAATTAATAAATTTTATGAATGAAGTATAAAAAAATATCAAATACTATTGAAAATATATCTATAATTTAATATGATATAAATGGAAATATTAAATTTACCGCGGTAATTATA